>VNWX01001902.1:0-13617 GCA_009869905.1 Ceratophysella communis | reverse complement strand
GCGTGACTGATTCTTGTTCAATAATTCTTCAGAAAGACTTCAGCTTACATACGTTTACAGATAGTAATAAAATAAGCCTATGTACGTACATCCTAGAATTTTTTTTTGGCGTTCTCAATTACTATATAGCTGCTACAAATTGCTATATAATCCAGTCTTCCAGCTGCAAAACTGAGTAATCTTATTATATTATTGTCGACCCCCACTGAAATTTATAGTTAAATGTTTTGTTTGTCTCTAGAGTATTATTTATATGTTTAGGATTGAATTTAAAAGGTGTGCACGGAAACTTAATATTAATAAAACGAGTTCATAAATCGGGATCATCAAATTTACTTTAGAATAAAAGGGGGAACATCCTACAATGCTTTCAGACGTGCATTGTTTTTGCGGAGCCAAAAGGCGCTTTCCAAAACATTTTTAGCGTAAATAATGTATTTTCTCAAGTACGAATGGGCATGGCTAATGTGTCAAAAATAATTCAAAGGATTCACAAGCAAGAGCTATTGAAATAACCTAGCCTTTTGAGATCAGATTTGAAAATTGAAACGATCGCATAATAATTCAAGTCGGGGTTTTCTTAGAACAAATTTTTATTGCTTTGTTTTAAAATGCCATTAAATTGAAGACTGGAATGTAAAATTTATGCTTGACACGTGTGTCTATATTGCCCATTGTTCAAAAATAAGGAGCCCGTAATTGATAAATCGCATCGCTAGCTTAACCAACAAGACATTTAACAGTTTAAGATAAAGGTTTTAACCCCAGCCACAGCAGGCAATTATTGTCATGCAATAATAGCATATCACATCGTTAAATCGTATTGAATCGAAATGGATATGACACCAAAATATGGAAATCTGAGAAAGCAATAAATCGGAGATGACAACAGTTCTGAAAAATGCTTGCTTATGAAAATTGATACACCTCAACGTTAATACGAGGGTGAAAGGTGAAAAAATTCAATAGACTCCGTATAATAATGCAGGCAGAATGGAGCTAAGTTACTGTGCGGCCAGAAATATTTTGTTTATAATTATAATCATCTAATAAACTGCGTCGTCGTCTCCGCAGTTAATAAGTCATCTATATAACGATTTTTTCTTCGTTCAACAAGCCAACCAATTTTTTTTTAAACCAAGGACATACCAACATAATATATATGTTCTTTGGACTGAAAAATATCTGTTTAGTTTAATTATTGATCGGAATGCGAAACAACGTATTCTACACTTATGATATGTCATATATTTTGATGGATATATCCTCCGCCACTAAAATTTAGTTATTAAATGAGACCATTTACTCGTGTTACGTACTCTTGCTTTACAAACGTAGTAATTATGTTACAACAACAACACGTTTGGTTAAAAAAAAACATAAAAATATGCATGAGTTGAGAAATGTTGTAATTTTAATCCAAGTCGAAGTACTCTTAAAACTTAATTGTACCGTTGACATATTGCCGAGTTCCTGCGAATTAAACAATGGACATTAAATTACAATAAATATCGCACGTGCGTGTATATTGTCTATTGTGCCAAAATAGTAGTCGCGGTAATAATAATAAATCAGCCTTACATTTTACGATGTTTTATTGGTTTCTCATGAAATTCTAAAATCGCCGAAATTATACAAATGCAAGAGACAACAATTAAAACAGCAATAGAAAGAAAAACATTGACGACAGTTTTGAAAAAATCTTGGGATGTAGGCAAATGATACAAGTCTACTACAAAAATTGATTGAAACACGATTCCGTACTACATATCACATATCAGTAATTGCGAGTATATTATTTATTTGTACTAAAGCTAAAAACTAGGCATCACTTAACATATCTGTTGAGAAATTAGACTTGAAATTTAATACAATGCAATAAGTGTCGGTATTTTCGTCTCGGGAAATTACAATTAACGAATAAATTAACAATGAGTTTGATGATTCGGCTGCATAATGTATAGTAACAACGTGTTTGTGTTTAGACGATCGCTAATATTAATCTCGCTGATCTTAATTAGATACTTGCTACCAAATTACCGTTAGACCTAAGGAACGCCATGCCGGAAATTACAGTAGTGTACTTCTTTCACATTAATTCCAGATATATAGTAGATTGAGATCCATTAAAGCTCATCAACTGGTAAGCAAAGCCGAAGTAAAATCTGTGACGGGGACGGGACGACAAGATACCAAAGTCTGTAAATTCATCCCTAACGTTTTCTTAAAGCATTGAAATCAATACCAAGTTCGGCGTTAATACTCAAATAAAGTTCTTTTCGAATTTCGAATCTAACCCTTCAACTTCAACCAATCCATAATTAACAATACACTATTATTCACTAATTTTATATTCTACTGTTTCGAATTTCGATGCCATAAGTGTCATTTGCTCTTTTGAGAATTCATTGACCACTGCACATTGCCGTACTAACACGTGAAGCAATGGTACAACGATGTTTGTTAATTTTCCAAAATCTCTCTCTGCCTTGCCTTTTATTGTTTTTCTCCATAGCCAAGCCTTAGCTAAAATTCCGAACAAATATACGATTGCTTTACAACAGCGAAAAGTTAGGTTTCCTAGTTCTATTTGAGCATCTCTATTTGTCGTGCAGGGTGCTCTATTTCCATTGGTATCATCCGTTTGCTAGTTAATTTAAATAATTGGCAGCTTAGCAAAAATTTGCAGCTAACAGCATGAGCGGTGACAATTCGATGTAAATAAGGCCTTGCCGGCTAGGCTTCGGTTGATAAAGCGCGTGTGACGAGTGACTAGAAGAGGCGTCGGATTGACTGGGGCGTCGTGGGACATGCCGGGGAATGGAAAGAGGCCAGACTGTGTGTTCAAGGCAGGAGTGTGTAGTGTTGAGGCTCGCGTCTTCCTCACGGCCATGTTGAAAGAAGCACGAGGAAGAGGGAACCCGAACCAAGTCAAAGTGAGTTCTCATTCTCCGAAATACCTCCTCGTCGTCACTCTTCACACCTTCTTCACTCGCCGACTCTAGCTCCTTGACCTGACCTGACCTCACTCAGCTCCGTCCTCTCACAGCAAGAGACCACAGGCTATCAGTCGGCTCACCTCTCCTTCGAGACAGGATTCGGCATTCTGCCTCATCATCATCATGTCATCCACGGCTGCGGCTACGCTCAAAAACAAGAGCCTTCAGCCAAAGGAAAACGCACTCTTCAAAAGAATTTTGGTATGATATGCACATATTAATATGACATAGATGTAAGTTTAAGGTGATTATAGATTACTCCGAAACAGCTGACGTGTTTTGATAAGTCATAAGGCAAAATCTTTTAGATTTGGCCTTTTTTGGCCGAACCGGCGTATAGCTCAACTAACAAAACTAATTAAAAATGAATGGCTGACGCAAAACCCCTGGCAGAATTCTTGTCTTCTCTGTCTCTGCATTATTTAATTTACAACACTGGCACTGGCAAGTGTGTACTGTTGACTGTCTGTCTGTATGCTCTCTCTGTGTAAAACATTACAAGTACCTGAGGTTTTAATATGTGATATGTGTACCGAATGCATACCAAGCAACAGACAACAGCGCAGCAAAATAGAAATTGTTTGTTGTTTGCATTTACGCGTCTGAACTTATTAATGTTGAAACCGAAACACGATCTAACTGTTTTTGATAGCACAATCAACAAAGGAGACATGTTACTCACTTATTAAATGGTCCTATAATAATGATACCAAGTAGCAGAATTCGCAGTTGTGTATGAGCAAGACAAGAAGCTTGCATTAATCCCGGTTTGGACCGAGTTGTTACCAATCTTAGATGACCGAGTTGGACGAAAATGTACCCATGCAATCGACAGCGTAAATGTGGCAAGTTCATTTTCGTCCAACTCGGGCCTTGCTGGGGTGGCGGGTGGGCCGCCTGCTGGCCCATGCTGGCGAGGCCAGCATGGCTATTGCCAATCTTTTTCATTATTCTCGGCAATTTATTTTCCCAATAATTGGTTTTAGTACACAGGTACTTGGAAAGGTATTTATGTGACGTATAATTATTTATTATTTATTTTAGGCTTATTAAAATTCCCATTGGTCTAGCCAGTAATTTAATGGCTTTTCAGGGAGCTTTTAGTTCCATTTGGACGCCCGCGTCCAACTCGGTCCAAGCCGGGATATGATAGTACTAGCTATGAATGGTAGAACAAATTCCTTCATCCTCCTCATTGATTCTTTAAAGAAGATATTTACTTGGTCTCTGCCCTTCTCATAATATAATAGACCCTAGACCTAGACCCAGACCCAGGTCACAAGTACATAGCAAGGAAATATGCAGCAAGGATTCTCTTTTCATTTTTATCGGCTGGCAGTAGTATTTGAATCCATTTTTTAGGTTAGCTTAGCTGTTAAAGACCAAATTGTCAACTCTCACAATCAGATGCTATTCTGTTTTTTATCACTTACTTCGATATAATATTAAGGATATTGGAAGATATGTTTGTGTTTGTTGAGGGTTGATGAAATGTTCTTGCAAGAAACACTAAAATTCAAGTTTTGTTTTATTTTAAGCCAATGCGAAAGGTTTGAAATCCATTTGTAGGTATAGTATGGATACATCATCCTCACAGGTAGCTGCTTTGTTTGATGCAATTTAGTATAAAAGTCTTGCTAGTTTACGCTGGTTGCTTTGTAACTTTTAAGTGATTTACAAACACTCAGAGTTCGACAGAAGGGTAAGATCGGAGAAATTAGACGGCTATTTCGTTGTTAGATGTCAGTTCTAGCTGTACGAGAGGGCGTAAAAACATGATGAATAATCTTAATAATTAAAATAATTATTCCATTTTAGAAATGTTACGAGCAGAAGCTGTACAAGAATGGCCTCAAGTTTGCGAAGCAAATCCTGAGCAATCCTATGTACTCCGAGCATGCCGGTATGTCGTGGAAATATAAACAAAAGAAAAAGTCAAATTGTTGTTCTATTTTCATGAGTGTTTATTGTTTATTAATCTTTAAAAAAAAATTCTCACAAACAGAAACCCTGGCCATGAAAGGTTTGATTCTGAATGCCCTTGGAAGACGTGAAGAGGCTTATGAATATGTTCGCCGTGGACTCAAGAATGACCTCAGGTCTCATACCTGTTGGCATGTTTATGGTCTTCTTCAGGTATTTGTTAACATAAGATTTCGTGTGTCTAGATTTTTTTTTAGCTTTATAAGTAATTTATTGAACAATTTTTTTTTCTCAGAGATCTGAAAGAAAGTATGACGAAGCCATAAAATGTTACCGCAATGCCTTAAAGTGGGATCCGACCAATATCCAAATCTTAAGAGAGTTATCGATTGTTCAGATTCATATACGAGATCTTCGAGGATATCGGGTAAGTTTTTCGCTGGTTCAATTGGTGCATATACTCAAGTATTCAGCATTCGTTTAATTTTTTTTTGTTTGTTCTTGGAATAGGACACACGGAATCAATTGTTCAGTCTTAAGCCTGCTCAGCGGGCTTCGTGGATTGGATTTGCAATGGCGTATCATCTGTTGCATGACTACAAAATGGCGAACAGATTACTAGAAGAATATAAAATCACACAAACTGTAAGTTATAATTTTCATAACTACTAAGGAAAAAAAAGTTTTTAGACTTGAAAACCGTTTAAAGTTTTTAATTAGTTAATTTGATAATCTTGTAGTTATTGATAATTTTTATCCGATATCTGATCTGATGAATTTTCGATCTATTGTTTTTAGCAACCTCGTGAAACTTATGATTACGAAAACAGTGAGTTGCTCTTGTATCAGTGCTCAATTATGGAGGAAAGTGGTGCTTACCAACAAGCACTTTCTCATCTGCGGTCGAATGAAACCCGGATCTATGATCGTAACACCGTATTGGAAACTTACGGTTAGTCTTCTCAATAATACCCTTTGGTTTTTCTCGGTTTCACGCACTAAATATGTACTGCATGAAACTTTGAAAACATATAATTAAGATGAATCTTACTCACTCCTTTTTTGTTTGCAACAGGACGGCTTTACACACGCACCGGTCAACTCTCAGAGGCTGAGCATGTGTATGAGAAGCTTATTGAAAGCAATCCCGACAACAGGGCTTATTACTATGGTCTTGAAAATACTTTGGGAATCGAAGATTCTTCAGAAAAACGCCTGGAATTGTACAAGAAGTACGAAGAAAAGTTTCCGAGGGCAATCCTTCCACGTCGACTTGCATTGGACTGTATGTCTGGTGATCAGTTTTTGGCTTTATTGCGGCCTTACATGGAAACGGCTTTGGCAAAGGGTGTGCCTCCACTTTTCACGGATCTTCGTAATATATACAAGGACCAGATTAAAGCAAAAATAATTGAGAATCTAGTCGAAAATATGGTAGCTCAACTTGAAAAGCACTCGAAGTTTTCTACAGGTAATTCCTTAATCTTAACCTGTTTCTTAAAGAAGCATGTCGTTCACTATCTTCTGCCTTGGTGCGTGCCGTTCAATGTTTTGTTTTTTTAAATTCCAGATTCTGAGGATGAAGCTCCAGCATCAGCTCTCGTGTGGGCCTACTATTACTTGGCTCAACACTACGACTACTATGAAAACTCAGATGTTGCGTTGAAGTATATTGACAAAGCCATTCAACATACCCCCACTTTGATCGAACTTTTTATGTCGAAAGCAAAGATTCTGAAGCATGCTGGTGAGTTCGATGAAGCAGCAGATGTAATGGATGAAGCCAGGGAGTTGGATACTGCCGACCGTTACATTAACTCCAAGAGTGCCAAGTACCACCTACGGGCAAACAGAATTGATGTTGCTACTAGTGTCTGTGGAAAGTTTACTCGCGTAAGCTCAGTAACAATTTGGAAGTGAAAATACGGTTATTCGTTTTACGCTGGGCCACATATGCTAAACAACGACATTTAAATTTCAGGAAGGCACGAATCCAATGGAGAACCTGAATGAAATGCAATGCATGTGGTTCCAAACTGAATGTGCTCTGGCATATCAGCGGACAGAGAAATGGGGAGAGGCCTTGAAAAAGTGCCATGAAGTGGATAGAGTAAGTTTGTTTCTCAGTAGCCTATTTGACTCCTAACATAGTGCTATAAATAGAGTATAGTATAATGATTTCTTCCAAATCTAGCACTTCAATGAGATTGTGGATGACCAGTACGACTTCCACACATACTGCCTGCGGAAGATGACTTTGAGATCTTATGTTCAGCTGCTTCGTTTGGAAGATGTGCTTCGTTCTCATCCGTTTTATTTTAAGGCAGCCAAGTAAGCTAAAAATTTTATAAATGTCCATTTGTCAATTTTTGTATGGTTTCTGCGAAACGGAAGAATCGCAAATGCTCTAGTTTTTGATTTAGTGTTATGCAAACCCTTTACTTTCTCCTATAGAAAGTCTGATTATGTAATGCCGTATTGCTTAAATTGGAAGGCGAGATCCAAAAATCAATTTGATGAACTAATTGATAATAATAGTTATAATTTAAATTTTTAATCAGCCCAACCCTCTGTCTAGTGTGTACATTTCTAGTACAGTGGTGAAGTTAAAACGAGGGAATCATTTTCGTATTATAAAAGAAGACAGAGAAATTGAATTAGAAATAATGATTGACACTCTTCACTCACTTTTGTTTCCATTTCTTTCCCGTGGTAATTACAGGTGTGCTATCGAAGTCTATCTTCATTTGTATGACAACCCATTGAAGAGTAAATCTGACGAACAGCAAATCACAACGGGTAAGAAAACTTGTTTCAGTCTCACGCTTTTGCTTCCTCTGGGAGTTTACACTCCTTATATCATAAGTGCAGTGGACTCGAGTGCATCATCCTCCCTCGTTATCATAATTCTTACGTAGGGTGTTATAAATGCCAAATGCCGGCGTACGGTATCCCGTTGATAACTGACAAGTATTTTATGATGCTCGAGCTAGATATTGGATAGGAAAGGTCAGGGTACGTACGTGCAATGTCCGCATGTTTTTTTTTGAAAGCGCTAAATAGCGAACCTAACGGCTTTCCTTTCCTTTTCAATTAAATGCCCGAGAGGCTCATTTTGAATGAGTTATGGTTTGAGAGTGCTAATTAATTGCTAAGTACGTGCTTAAATATATCTTCAGTCTACAAAGCTATCCGAGCACCAAGCATTACTATAAAGTAAAACTTTGTCGGATGTCACACAGCTTGAAAACAGGATATGCCGAATGGTTTATAGCTTGCTTCCATCACTTAGGATAAGGAAAGTTTGATATACATTACATCAGCTCAGGAACCCTCCTAACTTCTTACTAATTAGATGTGTATCACAAGTTTCACTGCAGGCAGGTAGGAGTGCAGAAGTGACTTAATAATCAAGGAAACTTGACAGTAATAAAAATTGGTGAGAGAGTCGTTGAGGGTTTTTCTGTGACTGTCTCCCTTTTTGACTCAATGGACTTTGGAATATTCGTAGTTAAGCATTTTGCTGCAAGTTTTATTTTATTATTAAATGCAGGTAGGACATAGTATGAACTGAATTGAAGTCTTGCATTTTAAACCTCTTAATTTCATGGCTCAATTAAGGAGTTAAAATAGAAAATGATCCAAAGGGCACGACAACACAATTTTCGCTTGTTTTTCTTGTCGCTCCCAAGAACGGATCTGCTTGAGACGAGAGCGACTAATTGATTTACTATGGATTAGCGTCATTCTCTGGTGTCAAGGAGTGGGTCTCCCTGTATTTCTGTAATCTGTAATAATAAGCTTCTGCGAAATCATGAAGTAATGTGTTAAGTACGGCATGGCTCAACGTAGTTTTTACTTCAGGGTATAATAATATCTAGTTGTAGGCTAATCTCGACAATTGCATTTAGAATTTAACACTATAAATGTAGGTGAATTCTCGAGCACGTCGCAGGAATTCGTTAATGTGCCTAATTCCTTGTTTACAAGAGTTATTTAAGCATGAGCAGTGTGGAAAGAGTTTACTAATTGACAAGTTATGCTATCTGATATCTCTATGCCTAATGACATAGGATACAAGCTCAGGCTTGTAAACAGACGTTTCTTTTGTTTCCGAACTAAAACCAAGCCTTGTTAAAATTCAAATAGGTAAACTAAATCTGTAATTTAATCCTACTTGCTGGGCACGTATAACGAGTATAAGTACCGAGTTGAGATTGGGATAAGTTGATTATGCTGCATAAATTCCTGAGGCGTCACTTCTGGTTTCAGCCAATTGACTGCAAATTGTAGAGATTTAGCTACTCCGTAGGAGATGTATTGTGAGTGACGGTGCGACAATTGACGTAAATTATGATCTGGTCCAGACCAGGATCCAGAAATCTTGGGTTGCAGGCAGGGAACAGGATACGGCCAACACCGTTCACTCACCATAGAGGGTCACAGTAGGCATTACCTAATCTGAGTCGATCTCCCATGTCCTTATGTGAGGCTCGACCAATTAATTAAAGGATGTAAGTGTTATTAGCAACACGTAATGGTTGGCAGAAAGCGGATATGGGAATCAGATGCATGGAGGGCCGTGTCCACCTTCACCTTATCAACACTAGTTGTAGTTATAATGATGTTACAGGGAATTACTGCATTTGTAATATGACAATTCCATTTCACGAACATTACAACTGTTCAGCAGGAGGATAGGATAGTATTATAATACAGAATAGAGATATAATTTGTGATTACCTATGTTCTATGTTAAATTATATACCTCCTCCCCGTCGAGAGAAGAATGAGGTTTTTTACTTTAAAGTTAATGGTTCCTGTCTCGCCTAGCGAGCTGAGGAGGGCTGGAGATATGACTTTTATAATTTACAGCAAATTATCTGCGCTGGTGATACCTTGTATTAGTCTGTAGGAATCATAGTAATCTTCAAGGAGGTGGTAATGCTGACTTTTGGAAGAACTCTATATTTTTTGGGTGTCCCTTTGAGGTTTTGGTGTTTGGGAATCAGGGTTACTGTCATGAGCGAGAGTGGTAGTTTGGCTGAATGTTGAATGTCCGTTATTTGGTAATCGTAATCGCAAACTGTAGTAATCCGCCCAAACGACAGGTTGTTCAGTTGAGGTAGCATTTGCCTTATTTTATATGATTCGCGAGTTATTATGCACAGCAGAAGGGGGAAAGTGAAATAGTAAGCGTGCTGGCTTTGCCCAAGAGGCTTTGACGGAAATGCAGTAACCTAACGTAATAGTTAACATTGGGCCAACTTGTCCACAGGAGGAATGAATGCTGCTTGAGTTGCCAATGTTTTAAGATTAGAGCTCAAGTTGATGAAACCTTGACTATTGTTGTACTCAAGAGAATACCCAAGTGTGAAGTACAGAATGGGTACCTATTTTTTGCTGATATTATTTCTGAAAATAAAATTAAGTCTTCGTCGTCATCGTCGATCTAATAGAAGAAGTGGTATTAGCTGTGAGGCCGGGCTTGATTTCGTTCTCCTTCGGTAGCCCTTGAATCCTAATCGGATGACTAAATAGGAATATTTAAGCAGAGTTTTACTGTTTCTCTCACCTAAAGATCCTCTTCAATTCAAAGACAGAGATAAACTTACTCAGGCGGAAATGTTTGCGTAACTTTATCAACGTCTGAGTAACTATGTATCTAGGCAGCATGTCCCCCATTTGAATGTCACATGGCTAATTTGCACGCTACGTTTACGGGAGTTTTGCACTTACTATTCTATGTTATCGTCAAAAGAGTCGCGCATACGAATAGCTGTCAAGCAAGGCCGGGCTCATAAAATTTTAATACAGGTAAGTACGTACCTAATCGGAATCGGAATAGGGAATATTCTAGAAGACCAACCCCAAATTGTGCGAAAATCTTATCTAAGTAATCAAATCACCCAATTTACTGTTGTGTATTTCCTGTTCCTGTAAAATTGAAATATTACTGATTGAAATTGAAATTGTGAATTCTGCTGGTAATGCTCAGTATAAGTATTTATTGAACCATTGATTGCCCAGTGCCTTGTCCGTACCGCCTGGTGAGATGATCATAAGGCCACCAATATTGAAATTTAAATTTATTGCCTGACGCTAATCGTTCTGTGCGTATTCACGCTTGATCCGTTCTTATTGTTCCGCAGGAATGCCGCTTATACCTGACGCGTGTTAGCGTGAAGCTGTTGTCTTTACCTTCCCATTCTCTGTAGATTCTAATAATAACAAAGTGCGTTTTTCTACTCCTTTCGTTACCCATTATTTAAAGATTTACAAAATTGAATGACTGAGCTTGGCCCTCAACTGGTATTTATTTTAAACAAAAAGAGCATATTCATTTTAACAGTTACCTGTCAATTTCTTATTCTCTTGAAGAATTTGCTAACGTGAAGCCTCGACAAGATGTGGAGCCGAGGTAGTTAAGTCTATCAGAGATAAGTAAATTGTGTGCTATGACTCTGACTTCGTTTTGATTACATTACTTTGCCTTTTGTCTTGTCACGGTCGATTCAGTCCAAATGAGTAATGACCAAGTTGAGGGAATTGAGGTTGGTCGAGTTATTATCCTGTTCGGGAGTAATGCATGGGGATAGGTAGGAGGTTTACTCTTGATTCCATTCCATAATGAAGGTAAGGATTATTACTATTATTACTTTTTCTGACTTGGTCACTATCACTACTATTTTGGAGAGGCCTATTGAAACTGGTCTCGTTTTAAATAATCCCTTTGCACCTATCCATAGCTCAAAAGAAACGAAAATGCTTTATCCATTATGATTAGGAATAAGCTCTGTTGTGAATTACGCAAGGGCTTTTCAGAACTGCCAGGAATCCTTGTGTCCGTTTATCTTAATGATACGATGCAGCTTGTTTAAGACAGTTATTCCCGCCCTTTGTCGTCCATTTAGCAGGGATACCGACCCGACCCAAGCTAAAATGATGAGGTGTGAATTGCTGGCGCGTGTGTGTTCTGATACTTCCGACGCCTCAAAGACTCAAAGGATTCATTGGAGCCTTGTGTCATTCTTAGATCTCGTTCTCAGCATTTGGAATTTCAAATACTTTTGAATTGTGCTAATTGTTTTCATGCTGCGTCGTAGGTTACTACGTCTATGAAGAATTATATTCGGTCAAAACCGCAAATTTACTGGAATGTATGAATTCATCCTGGAAATGCGATGCGTAGACGTCTGGGTCTTACCTAAATTGTTATGATATTCGATAGTCTTGATTTCTTGGTAATTAACCAAAGGTTTAACAAGCTGTCGAACATTAGTACATAAACTTCGACATGAAGGTCCACGATCCACGACGCGTGTACCATTAAATATGTGTGTACGGATCAAAAAGGTTTATTATGAGTTAGCAAGTTGAAATGGAGTGACTGGGCTGGGGTGGAGAACAGGAAACAGGACCACGCCTTTCTGAGCGCCAGCCCTAGCTGTTGTGCTTTCTGTATCATTGGGACGCGTGTTTATACACCCGTTCAGTAGTCAACAAGAATTGGTTTGAATGAATTCTTAATGTCAAGTATTATTTATGAACTCCTGGGCCTCAGTTGATTGTTGTAGAGCACTTTATAGGGGGGCTGGTTGTTTGTAAGCCGGTTCAACACGAATTTTGACCCATTTTTTATGCCAAACTGATCTCATGATACATGGTAAACTATTACCTCACTCCTCCATTTTACAACTGTTATTTTTTTCTTCTACATTTTTGGGACCTTATTATCAGAAAAATACAAGGATTTTTTCTGTTCCACTCTTGCCTCATTCATGATTCCTCCTGTGTTTTGTCTAGTTTAGCCCCTAATTTAGCTATGCCTAATTGTTTACCACTTGACGCTACTTGGTTGGGCTTGACTTACGCCTTACGATACGACTTCCAAAAATAAATGAACACGTTGTACAAGCACTGAAGAGTATTACTATAAAAATCGTACATTTTATTTAGTTTTTTATTATTAAAGTTTTTTTTCATTATCAGTATGACGAGTCATTCAAATTGATTGGGTCAATACATTGGAACAAGAAAAGGCTGTACATATTCGTACATGACATCGTACATTGTTGCTTACACGCAGTTTAAATGCTACAGAGCTAAAAATACAGAATATCTTGGCGAACAGTCTCATTCGGCTCTCCTTGCTTTAGTGTTTTGTTTTTATGTTGGGCTTGTACTTAAATTCTCCTAATTTTAAAAATAAGTAATCCTAGTACGAATATTTTAAAAATAACGGGAATTTAAGTATAAGCCATTTTTTGAAATAATTAGAGCAACGACGAGTGCTACATGCACCCAAGTCCTACCTTTTACAATATAATTGTAGTACGCACTAGGCAACTCAAAAACAGGAATTAAATAAAATGTAATTAATTACTGGAAATCTCCCGGGTATGGCATAAGCTAGAAATAATATTTTAATCATTGTGTCTGTCATTCAGTTCATTTCATGCTTCGTTACTTAAAATTAGCGTTAATATTTCAGAAAAAACAACCATGATTCTATGTGGTGTCTTGTCTGAACTACCAAATACTTGTTACTCTACTTATCGTACAGCGTACAGTATTTTTATATGATTGCTGAAGCTTGTCGCTCGTTAACTAACTGGTCCTAAGTGTGCGTGGGGTCTGCTATGGCATGGCACGTTTATGAGTAAAACATTAGTACAGTGCCGTTTAGTTTTTT
>VNWX01001901.1:0-13620 GCA_009869905.1 Ceratophysella communis | reverse complement strand
TCAACTCCCCCCCCCCCCCCCCCTTCTCTCTCATGTTCAACCCCGCACATCTGCGGCTTGGCTTAGGTTTGACTAATTAGCTGAACAAATGCTGATTGAGGTCTCTTATCTCTCCTTTTAAATGCAGTTGGGCTAAATACTGAATAAAGTAGCATAGCAGCACAGTGTCCTGGAGACTTTTATGCCTGGCTAGCTTACCACCAGAACCAGAAGCCAACTCAGATTCAATTCGTGTGAGAAATTGACCCAGGCTAATTGCAATTGTAATTGTTATTCGTGCATGACGTCCAAAGCTAACTCAAATCAAAGAGTTCGTCTTCATTCATGACCACGCTCCACGCTCGGTGATCTCGCGTGTTGAGCTGGGCATGCTAGATTCAATATGCACTTGTCATCATGATTATTTAATACTATTTGCTTGCCTTGGTCTATATTCATAATTTAAATGAGAATTCCGGTACATCGGTTCAGTTCGGTTTCGGTTAAGTATTAGGAATAGGAATAGCTGAGTTCAAAATTCGAATTTCATCGTAGTGTTTATGCAAAACAATATACTACTACGTCCTACAGCAAGACATTCGTAAATTACTTGATCATGACAACAGATTGCAGATGTCAATGCGCCTTTGCGTACCCGAGTAAATCATAATTCTTTTTTTTTCTGGCTTAGCGGCACAGAGGCTAACGTCAGTTCACTTAAGTAAATAAGTACCTCAAAAACTTTGAAAAACAAAAAGTGAATTCCAAGCTAAGTAGAGAAAGGATAATATATCAAAAAATCAAAAGGAAATGAAGTGTCACCCCGAATAATGCTAACTGGAGATCCTCGTTCGTCCTGACCCTGTCGTGTCACTTCGACTCCATGCTTAATTGATGTACATACTAGAGTGGGTAACATATAACAACAATGCTGAAAGTTAAAATTTTTAAAATATTCAGCTTTAGCCTTTAGTAGCCTAAGCCTAGATCCCTTCTTCAGTAAGGTTCATTGACACATGCTTGACATTTAGCATTTAGGGTCAGGGTGGGTATGTAGATACATACATAGCAATTGCAGTGCATCACGAATGACATCACCTAGGAGCCAATGTCAAAGGCAAAAAACCATGTCAAAATCTAGTGTCAAGTCAATCGAATGCAGCTCTAACAGTAATGGACCATGAGAACCCAAGCATCCAAAAATCAAGCTTGATGCAGGGATTTGCCTTACGTGAAGTGCCCTAAATAGATGTTTTCCACCTGCTCTACCAGTTGATCAAATTGATAAACCAGGTCAGGGTCAGTGGACGCTCAGAAAAGAAATACCCCTACAACTATATCTTAATCCAAAAGGGTAAGTAGGGCTGTCAGCTGTGACAGTTCCATTAACTCCTGTCAACGTAACTTGAGCGTAAATAAATACGAACTCTCATTGTCCATTGTCAATTGTCAATTCAATTGTATGTAGGTAAGTAAGAATACGGAATTCGGAATGTTTACATTTGGAAAATAAGCGGGGAAGCGTGGCATATCAAGTGTCGAGTGTCAAAAGTATCAGGTTCCACTGCAGAAAGGTCAGATATCAAGTGACCGGCATGCATCCCAAACAATAGGAGCAGTTCCATGAAGGAGTGGAAAACGTAAACAAGGGAATACCGGCTAGCAGTGGCGAGTCCTGTAGCGCTTGACATTGTCCTATTAGCGTATTTCTGAGAAATGCACGGGACACAAGATGATAGCAGAGTACACGGCGGGTTCACCTCACCCGGTGTTTAGCTAAACAATAGACCAGAATGACTTAAGTGATGTTTACCGAGGAGCAGGAGTTTGAGCTCTCTCCGGGCATCTCGTTTGTCCCTCCTTAGTTGTCTTTCAATCTCTTGGTTGATCCGCTTCTGTTCTCTCGCCTCTTCAGTCATACAACACGCCATGTGGCATGGAGGTTTGGTGGGAGGAGGTGGTGGGAGCAGGTAGTAGTGTTGTTGTTGGTGGGACCGCTGCGTCGGAAGCGGGACAGCCCGTGCGGTTCAGGCGGGTGGACCGGTTCACGGGCCGTGTTCTAAGCTCCCATGATCACGTAGCCGAGCCCGTCCCGCGCTCACCATCGACCTCGGTGCCCTGGGTGCTATTTGGTAGATGGGGGTGGGTGGGGTGGAGGGCGGGTCAGGGCGGTGGACGGTGCGTGGGACGGGGCCTGACTGCTGCTCCGCTCTTGGCTCAGTTCACTCACTTCCCACACACACACACTTGGCTCTGACTAACACGACCGCTCGTCTCCAGTTCTTGGCTCAGTCTGACCACCGCTTTTGGCCTACCTAGACTTCTTATAGCCACGGCTCATGAGGCCGTCCCCCCGGCTAGCGCTCCCACCCGCCTGCCCCCGTCAACATGGACCCCAACTACGTCCAGACACAAGTCTTGCCGATTTTAGACCTTTTTAGACTACTCGATCCGCTCCTGCTATACCTACTCAACTCCTATTCTCTGCTCTTCTGTATTCCGGGCTCTAGCTCTGCTCTTCTGCTCGCCTCGCTCGCTCTGCTCCGCCTGCCTGCCCTGCCTTACCACTGCTCTACTATGCTCTTCTAATCTCCAATGCCTATGCCGCCGAGCGAGCTAACTGCTGCTGGGTTGCTTTTGCTTTTTTGCTTCCAACATTCTGCTTCCTATGCTTTTCTTTAGCGCAGCGCTGCCCTCAGCCGAGCCTAGCCTCTCTGCCTTTGCCTCTTGCCTACCACACATATGTACATACAACCACCAGTTCAGATTCTTCAGAACAGATCATCATGAAATGAAAACCCATACATACGCAGACTAAAAATCACAGTACAGTCTTCATAAACGAAACTCGGTTTCACAGTTTCACATCACACAACACTCATTTCTGTACAGCATAATATTCTGATGGGACGTGCCAAAGTGCAAATTAGTTAAGCTAACTTTTAGAAGATGGTCCTATGCAACTGCAGAGTGATGAATTTCTATGAATTTCTACGTATCAAACCAAAAAAGAACCAATTCATTTTCAGAGCGTTTGTATCACTATTATGTTGTTAATTGTTTGTTTGGGTTACGGTTCAGAAATTGAAATAGTAACATTTTAATTTTTGGCATTAGAACGATTTTCTGCATAGGCTCAATATTCCATCCAATCCTTAAAACCCGCTAGCTCCTTAAATATGCAGATATATAACATGAAGAGAAAACAAGCCGTAGAATTGGTCAATTATCTATTCCACCTGAACCTTCAGAGCGAGAACGTTAATTAACACAATTCTCATTCTGTTATAATTTGATAGGTGCACATTTTAGCAAATTAGTTCTTAGTCATTTTTTTCAGTTCAATATGGGCTTTCTTTCATAAAACCAGCCAAAATAATATCACAGCTCAATCAAATAAAACTCTATTATGGACACAGAACTGTTAAAATAAAAATAAAAAACTGTCAATTGATAATAATTATTATCAATTGACAGTTTTAAAAAAAAAAAATTATTCTTTTAAAAAAAAGTTGAGACCTTGTGTTTTGAGCTCCTAACGAAAGAGTAGACTGTTTTCAATGAGAATATCTGTCTGAGAACGAGATTCATTGTACTGTTTGGTTGAGAGACTCGGAGAGGCCCTCCCAAAACCTCCGTCTCAGAGCAACAGTGGAAAAACAGCGTAATGCTACACAATACATCCAATGAACAGTCCCGCCGCCTTGCGGGAAACTACAATCCCGCCTCGAATTATTATTAGCCCTCGTGGTCCTCCTAAGTTCCGATGTTGTTGCAGTTCAATTTGATATGACCTGGTCAAGTGTTTACTCGTTTAAAAACAGGACACAGGATTTTGTGACTTGTGACGAAACAAATACTCTTTCGGGTTCATCAATAAAATTAAATTCCCGCTAACTGGAGCTGATGGAAACCGCCATTTTGTGTCCATGTATTCCATTCCATTTCTATTGTAAAGCTACGACGTAGTTTCCGATAGTTTAGAAATAGTCTTCAATTTGGACGAAAACTTCCTTTGACCCCTCATCTGGGTCACTTGTTTACGATGTAGTTTACAGAAGTGGTTCAGTATCAACGATTTCTGAGGGTTTTCTTGAGGATTACACCAAGCTTTATATATTATATGTTGTCAATTGTCAATTGATCTCAAGCAGAATGTTTGGACAGACGTTTTCAAAGTGAAAGTGGTTCGACTCCTCCGCGGCTTTATTTTCAATACAGAATATAAATCTCAATCAACTGCTAACTGAGAAACTACTTCGTTAGACTGCAATTTTGGTATTCCATGAATTCATGTGTAGATGCTTCTGAGCCTGACTCGTCTTGTGCTTGTGCCTGGCACGAAGAAAATAAATAACTAATTAGGTTTTTACAGCTAATTGTTTATTGTTACTATTATTATACTTTGTACTTATTATTTTATTATTGATTTGTATAGACAATACTGTAACTACGGCGTTACCTCATTTTTGTATTTGTCGATACCTCAACGTCTGGTTTTATTAATTTGTTATGAGGTTAATATAGTTATATTTATATTTTTATACACTCAAGAACGTGATATTTTTTAGGACGCATTCCACTATATTCCGGTTTGAATCGAATGACTGGATGAAAATTTGTGATAGCATAGCGTGCTCTCCATTATTGAGAAGTTTTGTCCACTAGATATGTTTATGTTACCAATTAATGTAAAATCTTTGGAATCTCAAACCTTGTTTTTTTTTTAACTTTTAGGCAAAAAGTGTTAAGCTAATCTTTACGCTGCTGGTCAGTCAGAAATTTATCTGTTCCTGTGATTTCGATTGTCTGGATATTACAGTAACGTTGTACGATAGTTGTTTTTTTATTGCGTATCTTCCAGCACAGTACTATGGCGTATTTGTTAAATATTGGTAGTTTTGTAAAATGTGTTTTTTTCTGTTAAATACCCCTATGGTTTGATACTTACTGTTTTTCTATTTTTGTTTCTCCTGCGAACCAGTAAATGTCAATAAAATGGCGTAACAAAAGCAATTTGACATTTGACCAGAAAACAAACAAGTGTACCAAACTTTGGAAATTGCGAATAATATTTTTTCCAGAAGGAATTGCGATTATTTCACGTAGGGTGTTGTTTTTGCGAATTGCGAATGTACTAGAAAACTTTAGGAAACTGCGACTTATGTAAGCAGAAAATAATAAAGTAGACTTCTGGATTTTTCGCTTCCGAAAAAACTTATCTTTAGTAAGAATCTGACCAACGGAAGCTCTAGAAATAACATCGAAGTTTCAAACTCTAATTGGCTTATCACGAATCACGACTTGAGGTGAGGCGCAGTGCTCAGAGTTTCATAAGCATAATTTAGTGTGTAGGTAGAGGGAAGTCTTATTAATATTTTTAAATTAAATTAGGGAGTCGAGCTTATAAATCCTGGGTAAAAGTTTCAGGTCGTGTCGTGTCATATAGGGCTTCATATAATTTCATCTGACACATTTTATGGACGTAGACACCTATGTATGAAGTACCTACGTACGTGTTTCTCTTGACCAAAAGTACGTAGTTTTCTATTCCAATTTTCATTCAGGTTGACGTATGTCAATAATAGCAGCGATAATTTAGTATTTGCATGAAGTGTTCCATAAAAACGTCTATAATACGAAATACGACCTAGTTTAGTTCCAAAGCCAATTATTTAAGTCCAATTAATCTTGAGAAGCCGAATAAGTGTGGCAACGCAAACACTACCGTGTCAGGGAAGCAAACACAAGAATAGATAAAAAACACATTGATTGCAAATTGAAACTATGAAATAGGAAATCATCTAAATAAGTTGTAAAGTCCAAACGTATGATCGTTAAATTTTTTCATAAAACAGTGTATATAAATTTCGGTTTAAGAGAATTGCTACAGAATAGAATTAGATTTTATTGCCAAAACTAGTTATCTGACGACCAAGGCCCAACAAAGCTTTTTGCTCCAATATTTTGGAAGTTTTGTTCATAATTGTAAATACGGAGTAAAAGCTCCACTTATGGAAGGGCTGGTTACGGTAAGGATTAAGACCTACGCGGTAAAGACCCAATGGAAAAAGCATGAAGTAAACACCCCATGGTAAACACCCATAAGTAAACACCCGCGGTAAACACCCAAGGTAAGCACCAACAGTGATCACCCATGGTAAACACCAACAATATAAATAATAATGGTAAACACCTATGCATTCGCCTAATGGTAAACACCAATGCATTCGCCTAATGGTAAACACCAATGCAGTTGCGTAATGGTAAACACCCACAGAACCCACGCAACTGCATTGGTGTTTACCATTAGGCGAGTGCATTGGTGTTTACCATTACATAGGCGAATGCATTGGTGTTTACCATTAGGCGAATGCATTGGGTGTTTACCATTACGCAACTGCATTGTTGTTTACCATTAGGCAAGTGCATTGGTGTTTACCATTAGGCGATGCATTGGTGTTTACCATTAGTATTTATTATTGGTGTTTACCATTAGTATTTATTATTGGTGTTTACCATGGGTGATCACTGTTGGTGTTTACCGCGGGTGTTTACCGCGGGTGTTTACCATGGGGTGTTTACTTCATGCTTTCTCCATTGGTGTTTACCGCGTACATCTTGATCCTTACCGTAGCCGAAGGGCTATTATACTAGACTTAAAAATAATTAATTGACGCATATAGCAAAAATCCCTATATTATATTATATTTTAGATATTCTTGCTATTGTTTAGCCGTGGTACCCTTTGGAATGGAAGCACGAGCTGGACAAATCTGTCCACTTTCGGGAGGAGACGGGTTTTAAAAGGAAATCTTTTGCTTGGACAAAAAAGAGCAAAAATAATACCCAGTAAGACCCCCCAATGGCATGGGTAAAACCCGTCAGGTGTCAAGTGAGCACCGTTCTCAATTCGGTTTGACAAGTAGTTAGTGATTAATTTGGTCAGGTTAGATAAGTTTACGTTCTACTGTATCATTTAAGGTTAGGTTAAGTTAAAATTTCGGGAAAACTAGTGAGCGCGGCCCGTGAGCACCACCGGTGCTCAACTGACGTTGCTCAATAGTCGAATTTATTGACATAGCCGCAGCTCAATCAACGTATACAAAATGGTAAATGTAAATTTAAGGGAGTATTTTGAATGAATGAGGAAGTCATGATACATGGAAGTGGTTAAAAGCCTTAATATCTAATGATATCATATCATAATGAAACTGGAGTCAGGGTCAGTGGAAAATGAGTTTAAATAAATGAATCAAAATTCGCGACGTTGTTCAATTGACCATCCTCAGTTGACGTAGAATCGCAAAACCCACCATCCCTAGTAAAAGCAAACTTTTTGTTTTAGTTTTTCTGTTTCAAGAATTGAGAAAATTCTATTTCCAAGCTTTAATTATAAACAATTAGCTTGTACTTAACGGGTAATCCACTTTCTTTACGACTTATATAGTTTATAGTGGACGCACTTCAATTACTAATATTTATATAGATAAAAGTTGGAATATGAAGTTGTTCGATTGCAGCCATCACTCTACCTTTATTTTGGTAAGTAAATTACATCAAAACTGAACGTAATATTGAAAATCCAAGAATTCGCTTGAGATGTGGATAAGCGAAAGTGGCGTCATTCTCCTCTCGTGTTTTTGCTACATATAAGCCATTATCTGTCTGTAGCTAGCTAAAACAGGCCCAAAAGCAGAGGGAACGTAAAAGCGGAGAAAGTGGTTGAATCTATTTATGTTGATATTTATTTTACAATTTTGTATTTCTGTGGAACATTCATCACGTGCAGTGCAATTAGGAAACAGGGGAAAGGTAAAAACAAGACAAAAGTGACCACAATACATAGGTTCTCACTTAAATTCAACCTTATTGCGTATGTAAATGTTGACTGTTGAATTGACGGAAATTTTTGTCCAGCTATCTATGATCTAGAAGCTCTCTGTACTCAGTTACGCTCTATAATTTCAATTTTTCCACAGACAGAATACGAGTGCTTGTAACGTCAACCGTCGTAAGTCGTAACAGCGAGCAGGAGCTGACACCACAGCCAGCTCAGTAGTTGAAGGCTTGACCTCGATTATTTAACCAACAGGTGATCTATCATTATTTTTGGATACCTACTACCTAGGTATTTGTAGTTAAGGAGATTTTTAAAGTTCGCCGTTTAGGCTGCGCATCATTAGCTTTTTTATCATTTCACATTATGAACCCCAACTCGCAACACCCAAGTGCTTGTTGAATTTATTTAATTACATACATCATAGGCTCGTAATAAATTTTAAGAAAAAGCTTAATTGAAATGACTGTATGTTATAAGGCTTAAAGTTTGGACGATTACCACTTATCTTCTGAGATATTCTATAACTTTTCATTCCTAATCATAATTATTTGATTTCGTATGTCGTAGTTGATAACAATTATGTTTTTTTATTAATTCCAGATCCATAAGGCCTCACCGTTCACTGAAAGGGAAAGTTGAAAGTTGTACATACATCGCTCTGGTTAGGATCTGGGCTACGACCTACGACTAGATGCTGGATGAACCATTGTACCTCGCGCTCATTGATCTCTGCAATAAACAACATAAGAATTATTATTTATTACGCATGTAGAAACTATACAAATTAGTTGCAAGTGCAAACAACGGAAAGAAAATTGGGGTTCACGTGCCGTATTTAATAACAATATAACTCAAGAATGGCTCAAGCGGATGTGTTTGGTGACAACCTGATAGTTTTGGATAGTGCTCATGGCCTGTCGGTGGGAGAAGATACGAATGGGAGCGATGCTGTAGATTTGCTGGGACTAGATGAAGAATCAAGTCAAGAGTGTCCTTTGACCTCACTGCGACCCTCAACGCTCCAACTCCTGTCAACCATGTTGAATCCCACCAAAATCATTCCTACTCCGTCTGGTTTGCCTAGGTAAGTGAATACGACGTTTCCCCCACTATAGCCTCAATCCATTCACTATAACCGCCATCAATGCCTGCGCCTGCGTTTACTATTTTATACGTTATTCTAATTAAGTGAGATCTCAATACTGCGCTCTCCCGCTCTTCTCAGATTTGAGTGAGTGTGCTGGAGAATGAGAAAACGGGATGACCTTTGCCTAACTCGATAGGGTCAACGGAAGAACGCAGAGACATGTGCAATACGTCATTAGAAAGCTGAAATCCTAAGGATAGCATGCTTTCAAGTTGGCTGAACAGTAAGCAAATTAAGGGACATAAATAGTCATGTTTACACTTAAAAGGTAATTATAGTTAAGTAATTCAACACCTCTGGTTACCAAAATGAAACTAGAAAATCCTTAATATATCAGTTTTCCATAGTCGTATTGCACAAGTCTCTGCGATCTTCCGTTGATACAATCGAGTTAGGCAAAGGTCATCCCGTTTTCCCATTCTCTACCACACTCACTCAAACCGGAGAAGCGCGGGAGAGCGCAGTACTGAGATCTCTCCTAATATATCTGTGATCTGTGTGCAATAGTACTGCTCCAATCATTTATTTCTCCCGTCAGCCATGAAAATCCCTTGACCATCGACAAGTGCTGTTTTACTGATTCCATATTGTTCTATGTGTAGGGATTGGCGGGGCCTTGCGGAGCTAGGAGGAATGACATCTGAAACTGTCAGTTACTTGGAGTCTCGGCCGGACCCGACACTTGAGCTGCTGAATAAATTCTCTACCTTGTCCTACTCCCACATTCGAAATATAAAAGATCTTCAAGCATTCCTCTCTGTCATTGACAGGTTCGATGTTGTAGAAGATGCGGCTCCACTCTTTGGTAAGTAACTTTTTCAACCGCTTTCCAATTATAAGTGATTGAGTTTTAGCTTAAATGTTAACCGTGCTTAACAACTTTTTTTTTTCATTTTACAGAAAGTGACATGACACTGTATGAATCCAGAATAGGAAACATAAATACAGAAAATTCTGCTCAAACGCTTGACCCTGTCTCAGAACGACAGGCGCTAACGTATGGTAAATATTAGAATTGACATGCAAACCGTCAATTTTTTACCCTGGTGTTTCGCGTTAATATGAAAAACTTCTGAAAATATTGAGAATGGTAAAGAATTGGTGTCAATAATCTGTTTGAATTTTAGATGACGTCACACGCCAAAGTGACATTCCTACAAGATACGATGCGTTTATCCTCTATTCTGAGGAGGACTCTGAGTTTGCTGATGAAATTGTGGCGAAAATGGAGAAGGAATACAACCTTAAGGTACTTGAACTATACCAAAATGCCAAGTACAAAGTAATACAACTTATTGGAATAATATTCCTATAATCAATCTGGTATACTTAGATGTGTGTCAAAGACCGAGACGTGATGCCCGGAGTAATGTTTGCTCATGAGGCCATTGGAAGGCTCATTGAAGAGCGTTGTAATAGACTTCTCGTAATATTCTCACCTAGCTTTCTTCAGAGTCCAGCCAACCAGTTCCTTGTTTCGTATACTCAGGCCCTGGCACTCGGTGAGTATTTGAGCTTACATTTTTTTAATCCCAAGCAATTGTAGTTTTTAAACCGAAGAAACGGGCGGAAAATTGCATTTATATCATTCAGTTTGAATTGAAATGAATTCAACAATATCTCTATTAATGGGCAAGGGGAGACTGAAAAGTGATTTAGGTATTTCTATTTCTAATTCACCTTTGGCATTTCCTAATCCTTATTCTTATATTTTAAACAGAACTTCGTCAACGAAAGATCATTCCATGTATGTACAAGCGATGTGAGCTTCCTCCCAGTGTTCGCTATTCATTCTGCCTCGACTACAATCGATCTGGAAAGCTTTGGAATTTCTGGGAAAGACTGCGCCAATCTCTTTGTCCGGTTGCATCGCCAACTTCCGCCATTCCCATTGCCAATGGAATTAGTTCTTCCTCAGCCTCCGGGGTTTCCTTGCCAGGTAATTAAAGAAACCCTATTTTCACAGTTATTATTAGTGAATTCAATCATATAACGCGACAGATCGTATGTGTGTAACTTCCAAGTAGGCATTAGTCCTACCAGTTACAAGTTGCAAACATGACCGATGGTGTGATTCATGGTTAACCTGCGGTAGTACGCATAGCTCACCGTTATCCCCTGTAACTTGTATAGTGCAGTTTCCGCTACTTGCTCGTTTCTCATCGCCACAAATATTCAATGATCCAAGCTAACCCGTAGAGAAAGGGTTTCTGCTAAAAAAAAAGTTCAATAGCTAGGTAATGACTGGTGTTATTTTATCCCTTAGATTCGGTTAGTTGGTGGGACGCAGAGAAGCAAAAGAAACCCACCCGGAGTCGAACGTCCTACTCGACTTCTGACTCAGGAATGGCCGCTGACTTAGACTCCAATGCAGATACGTACTCCATTAGATCCCATGGTCCTCTCCTGCGTTCCAATTCGGGGGCTTCTAATTCCGAGTCGACCTCAACAAGTAAAACGCCTTCCAAGAAATGGTACAAGAAGATGATCACGAATCCAATCAAAAAGAAACGTGATAAAGATAAGGACAAGTCCAAAAAAACACTGGCCATTGCCGAATGATCCTGAGGCAGGGACAAACCAGTATTCTACGTTCTACTCATTTTCAGTAGCTGTGATTTTAGTACCTTACTCTAACTTCGAAGTGCTTTGCCATTTTTTAATAGTTAAAAGGTGCTATCGATCAAAATTCGCTCAGGGCGTGTGAGTTGCAATTGCATCTATTTTATATAATTTTGTATAGAATTATGATAATATTTAATACACATCATTTCGATTCTGATACACCAAAGTTTCGACTACATGTTTTAATGATTTATTCATCAAGAGTTGAACATCGCATATTGTACATATCCCCTATCACAGTTTGCACAGACCAGTGCGGGATTAACAATATGATTTACGTAATACAATACAACGGAAGAGGTAGTCTTAGCATCTGTCCACCAGGTACAGACATGGGCACTCTCGTAATAATCAGCGTTAGTTAACAATAACAATTTTCTATGCTCCATATACTAGCTCGTACCGCGACGAGAGTCATTTTTCATTATCATTATAATAACCGTAAACCGTTTGACTACGAAGATTTCGAAATCCGCAATTCTGCGCAAAACGCCACCGACATACAAATTACATCATAGACTCAAAGACGTAGTCAATTTAATCACTCAAAAACAAGACGAGACTATAAAATAGAAAAATCTAAGGGTAGAGTAATAGGCAAGTTTACTTTGAGTTAAAGTCTAAAATAGTTCCGTTATTGTCTAGCTCTGCTACTAATTAGTATGGTCACTTGGATTCAGAACAGCGGGTGTTCGGTGTTCACGACTCTATTTAGAAAACTATTTCCAATTCATAAATCTTTGGATTTTTAGTTTTTAATTATATATGGTTTGAGCTTTTTCGTAGTCAACTAACCTATTATAATCGGTAAATGTTTTTGAAACACTGTCAATGTGGCTCAAACCACTCAACGTCAATTAAAATAGTACTGAAATACGTCTATAACATGTCAGGGCTCACGGACAAGACTTGAGAGACTGGACAATGGACGTGATGAATCTGCACCTCTAAAAGAACTAGTTGTTGATTAGTAAATTAGAAATCCACTTTTACCTCACCACCGCACCTTGTCTTTGTAGTCCTCTTTGACACTAAACCGTTTGATGGTTTCATAGCCCAGAATAATGGAAAAGCTGAAGACGGCTGACTGAGTAAGACGGGCTGGAAGGCCTTTGGTAAAGATTCGAATTCCCTCTTCAATCCATAGGATTCGCAGAGTCCTCGTGAATGAATCAAGTCGTTGAACCTACGAAATCATAGCAAATAAATGGCTCACACCCTGGCTATATCCGTAAAAGAAGTGACGCAGATCAAGCATTTAAGTATTTAATTGTATTTCAGGTATTAACGAACCTGCAATCGAGTTCGACAAACATCGAGAGGATTAGTGAGAATCGTGGTAGTAAAACCACCGGCAGTAGCGGCCATGCATTGGACTAAGAGATGAGACATGTTCTCAGGAACAACTTTTACCAACTTGTCTGTAAAAATTTCGCAAAGACGAGTAGGTTAATTACAGATTTAAAAACAAACACAACAGGTAATATCAACTGTTTAACCTTGATAGATATGGTAGAACCCCCACCACATGGCTGAATTCGGAACGTAGGTGCCTAGGGAAGCCAGGTAACCGCGATAGTAGCCTTTGAGACCATCTCGGCGGTAAACCTCTTTCGTGATGTCCATGGTAATCTGAAACTTGGATCGTCCCTCGTACTTAATATTGAACGGATTCACAACCCTCCTGTGCAAAAAATAGTATGCTTTTATTCAAGACATCACAATGGAAATGGTTAATGGATGGTTGTTTTGTTCAAAAATTGCAACATGTCATAGTTATTCCATATACACTGTATCTTGGAATCGAAGTCGATGCTGAAAATAAGGATTTTTTTTTGTAGATCTCACTCATCCCATGATGCAACTACTGTTCATTATAAATTATCATCGCTTGACCGTACGCTGTGGAAAATAGTAAAGATCCCAGTTTTCAGTTAATAAATATTTAGTAGTGAAATCTAATGAAAACGAATTTTATAAGACCCGAGTGAATGCTCAAAATACCCGATAACGAGTTCTTTTTTTC
>VNWX01001900.1:0-13622 GCA_009869905.1 Ceratophysella communis | reverse complement strand
GAGTGGCCAAGGATTCCATTAGGCTTGATTCCTATGGAAGTCAGGAGATCAACCAGGCCGACCTTGAGCATCAAAATTAGAATTTCTGTAAGCATCGCTGATTTATCATAAAATTTCAACTGTAACTAACCTGAATCGCAGCAATACACACGAATGAATTGACCGTATTTTCCAGCACATTCTCATCGCCACTTTCAATTGTTGCGTACAGGTCAAAGTCCACGCGTTTAAGAATCGCTGAAGATTCATCAAATGATCTTCTGAATTCTTTGAATTTCAGTAAGTCTCTTCCCATGCCAGTCCATTGGGATCCCATTCCAGAAAATACAAACCATATTGGTTGTTTGGTTTCTTGCAGTTGCGAAATATTGATTTCAGGTTCTTGACCCGATTGAATCAGGCTAAAGCCGCGATAATCGTGTCCATGGATTGAAGTCTTAGCAATATTCTGTAATAATGCAATAGATTCCTGGGAACCATCGTGAAGGGTTGTGGTGGCCATGGTTCGCAATGCAGTTTGAATTCCGATTTCAGTTCTCCCCGATAATGGAGCCAGCAATGGAACGGGAATTTCATCGAAATTGCTTCGTAAATGTGGTTCTGATTTCAGAATTACATGGACGTTGGCTCCGCCGAAGCCAAAACTGCGAAACATCGACATTTTCTTTAACCAAACTGGCCGAAATTTAACATTGAAAGACTAATCTAAAAGCTAACCTGTTGATTCCGATAATTCCGCCCTGCCAAGGCAAATTTGAGTCCACAACCTGCCAACAAATTAGACATTTATCTTACGGGCACAGTTCGTCAGCATGAGTGCTTATAGACAAATAGCCATAATTGAGACCCTTACTTTCAACCGTCCATCATGCAGCGCCGGAATCTCCGAATTAGGGTTCGCGTAATGCAAATTTCCTGGTATGACGCCATGCTTGATAGCGATTACCACTTTCGCCAAGCTACAGACACCGGAAGCATGTTCTGAATGGCCCATGTTACTCTTCACGGATCCAATCAGCAGTGGCGATGTCGGATCTCTGCCTTGGCTGAAAAAATCAGCGACCGCGTTCAGTTCTTGAGGATCCCCTGTTAATTGTATATGTTTTAATCGTACGGTTTGCTCAAAACAGGGAATTTCGAGTGAACGTGTTCGCTATTGTTTCTTACCAACTTTTGTACCAGTTCCGTGTGCTTCGACGTACGCAACGCTGGCTGGATTGACCCCAGCTTCTGTATAAACATCTTCCAGAAGCTGCCTTTGAATATTTCCCGAGGGATAGGTTATGCCCTGTTCCTTATGACCATCTGCGTTCGTTCTGGCATTAATTATTGTCGCGTAAGATCTTAGAGCCAAGGATTTCTTTTGGATAAGAATCATTACGACAGCTTCGCTTCCTAACGTAGCCATTGCCTGTGTGACATTGATATATTATGGAATTTGCACATTTGAAAAAGTCCCAGTGGTTTCGAAAAAGTAACTTTTAATAATATATTACCGAGTTTATCCTTTTAAAATTTGTTAAATATTTGAACGGGTTTTTAACAAGAATTACCTGAGACATCAAAAGCCTTGCACTTCCCCTCCATTGATAGCATATTTAGCCGATTGAATTCTAAGGATGCCTGCGGCTTCAAAAGTAGATTTGCTCCGCCGACCAGTGCCGCCTCACATTGACCTGACCTAATGGAAGCCACGGCTCGTTCAAGGGCTAGAAGACTGGACGAACAAGCTGTTTCGACGGTAAAACTCGGTCCGGTCAAGTTAAATAAATTTGATAATCCGTTAGCGAACATTCCACGGGAAAAGCCAAAGGCGCTGTGCTCCGTGATCTTATCCGGGTCATTCATATGGCACCTCACTCGCCTCGCTCTTGGCCGCGCCTACGAAAACCCCCGTTTTGGTGCCTCGGAGCGTTTCAGGATTAACTCCTGAAAAAAATTATGCCGCTGAAGGTCAAAGCGAAACAATTGAATATTGGTTAATATGGCGGCGACCTTACCAGCATCGAAAATAGCCTCAAACGTAAGTTCCAGAAGCAGCCGGAACATTGGATCCATATCATTTGCTGCCTTTGCAGAAATTCCAAAAAATGCAGCGTCAAATTTGTCCAAATCCCTGATAACTCCATTTCGATGCGGTAGTCCATATAATCCTGGAGTCCAGCGACTTTGCGTCACCAAGTCTTTCTGGGAAAACAAATTTTCTTGAAATTCTAAAATATTCCCGGATTCAGGGAGCTTTCCGGAAATTCCAGAAATAACTAGCTCAGGGCCTAGTAAACTATTCTCCATGGCGGAGTTCGATCCCTTGGTGTCTTTAATTCTCGTTTGCATTCTTGGCAATGGTTTTGTTCTGGAACGAATGAAATTTCAACTAAATTTTCCTGTTGCTGGTTCCAAGGCTCACTGTGAAGTGAAAAATAGCCGTGTTTTTGGCTTTGACATTGAATAAAATGAAAAATGTTGTGAGTTGTGAGCCTCTATTTTTAATATTCATCATGAGTTGCTATCCTTCTAGATTTAATCAAATGGTGTAAGCACGAGTTTAATCCTCTATAGTGTAATTAGCATCTTTTCAGGTTGCAGACCCACCCAAAGTCCACGGAAAGATTTGTTTCACACAATAAATTAAAATATGCAAGTAAAGATACCTGTTTTAAATGAATTTCGTCAAAAATATCTCACAATTCAATCAGTAGAACCAGCTTTTGTTTCTCATGGATTTCCAGAATTGCAGGCCGATAATAGCAAAAATTCACAGGTACCTACCCATACATTATGTTAATATGTAGGCATTAGTTGGATATATTTCACAACGATTTTGCAATTTCTCTGCATTTACGCATGCAAATGTTGTATCCATTTGCAAATCGAGATTCATTTTAACGAATGAATAATCACACAAGTAGTGTAGACGTCATCACTGAAAAAGCAATAAGATGCCATACATAGTCATGAATCTACTGAGTGAGCTTCGCAAAATTCAGTCAACAAAAACATTATTCAATGTTCACGCTCGCGCAATTCCAAAATTAAAATCACGATAACTTATACCAAAACCGTAATATTAAAATAACGATTCTATGAAACTTCTGTGTCATCTAATGACCAAAAAATGCTGCTATAACGCAACGTAGTACTGAAATATATAATAAAATAATATACATTACACCCGTTACGTTAAGTCACGTTACAACCATTAACACTAACTATAGCTATTGAATGAAATTTCAGGATTTTCCAGCAAATTCTTGACTAAACACTTATTAGATGAATTACAAATAAAAACACATCTTACAATAAAAATCCAAGTGGTAATAAATGATAAGCTAAATATTTGTTATTCACAATAGCAGCATTGTGTAATGCGATCTTTCCAATTTTATGTGTTTTTAGATCACCTTGCAAATTGAAAATATAGCTTTGCACAATTACATATTTTCAGGATCCATTTTAATTTCATGATTCACGGAGTCGCAATTAGTCAGACTAATTAAGCTCATGATGCTGCTTTAAATTGTTTTGGACTTCTGTTTGTTTCTTCACGATTTTCGTACATTAGAGCGAGATGCGCAAGCTTACGTTTTTGCGTCATGATGATTGATGATCATTTGTGGCATTTGGGTGTATTGAAAGTATGCAATTTACGATCCATACAGCGCAGATTCTTGCTTGCCTGAGTGCGATCTCTAGTACTTGCAATTTTCAAAAATTAATTGATTCGCAAAGTTTGCAAAGTATTAGGTATTAGGCTGTACTAGTGTTGGAGATGCTTGGCTTAAGGCACCTTTAATTTTACTTAAGTTGTTTTTTGGATTTATTATTATTTTTGATAATTCTTATCTGGAATTTTAGTCTGAAAGTGTCAAAATATGGTCGTCATCTATGTATTCTCCAGCTTGAAGATTTGCACAAGAATTAGGATCGGGATTCCCATCCGACGGCGGAGAGACATTGTCCAGAAATTGACCCTGAACATTGCCCGGTGGATCATAGTTAGCGACGACGTAGACATTATTCTGATTGGATGCAAAGCCGAATCCAACTCGTTGTGAAGATTTCCAGACCAGTTGCGTAAAGTGACCTGCATATATTGGGTCATACCAAGCTTTAAATATATTTCGAAATTCGGGTCATAGGTGAAATACTTTCACATATGATTAAGTTACCTGCCGCTTCTTGATAACTATTCTGAGAGTAGTCATAATTCTTCGATTCAAAGTACCAATAGTAAATTGGAACGCCTCCATTAGCAATGCTCGGAGTTGCTCCGAAGATATTTTCGCCGTAACTTGAGCCGCTATGCTGAAGTCTATTCGTCGCTGCTAAATGGTCCGCCCAACTTTGGCTGGCTTGGCTAATCTGGAATTTCAAAATTGGACAGAAAATTTTAGCAGCTCCCGATATGCGATATTATACTAGGTATTATTTTTTTTTTTTAATTTTAACTTACAGTTGGATCCAATACAAGTGCAGCAGCTTGATGTTTCGCACGATAACAGTTCTGAACACTCACTGCTTTTGTAATGTAATCCTCAAGAGTTATGGGCGGAGCAGTTTCATTCTGGGCCTATTTTAAATATTAAAAAAATATCTTTAGTTTAAATCATTGCCATACAATATTCATTTATTTTTAATGTTAAAAAAACCGAATTTTTACATTTAAATTAGCTACTATGGGATTTTTGAATGAGGAGTGTTGAATAGTCCAAGCTGATTGCAGATTTCGAGGAAATCGGAAAACAATTAAGGCATCAGCATCAGCCGACAACTGTAATAAAGTCAGCAATACGAGCAATCCTGAAATATTTGAAAATTTCGATCAATTTTGAATTTTTAAATAGGTATTTGAAATGAACATGAACAAATTTAATCTGATTTTACCTGAACAGAGCTTCGCGACAGCAAATTCTGGTTTTCGTTTTAATAATATAAGTGGAAGCATTTTGGCTCTATTGATCTCTAGACCTGTGATTGCGAAGTGCTTCGTGGAGTTCAGACTTCAAATACGAAATGGTTTAATTTTCGAAGCGTTCAAGTCTTAAATACGACGAACTCACCTAAAATACAGTTTTTTAAAAACAACATGCGCCTTTATCCACGCGGGTATTGAACGAAACGAATTGTAACATGAGCAGAAGACGTGTGAAGCTTTTTCAAAGTTTTATTTAGATAAAAAAAATTCCACAGTTTTTAAAAATGTAACATGCAGTGTGTTAGGGTCGGGTTATAAATATCTCTGAACAAATACAATAGGACATAGGACTATGCTAACATGGTTTGTAGGCGTATATCCAGAAAGGTTCATTTTTTAAAAGTAAGGGTGTAAAAGACTTGTGATCCCTAGTATAATTCCATACCCTTTCACCCGAAAATTGTCGGGACGTTTAATTTTTAGCTGCTGTTATTTAGTAAACCTAAACGACGAAGGCCGTGAACAAGGTGGTCGTAACCTTTATTTCACAGCGTTCATAGATTCCTGATGGACGGCAAACGGCGATTTTTTATACGGAGTCTCGCCATTGATTACATGTCTATCCGTTAATTCGATGAAACAGTTGTTGTCCTCCACGAATTTATCGAGTTCTGATGGTCGGCAATCTTCTGGTGCACTTTCCAATTCGAAAACGACAACGGTATTCGTTTCTGGAGCTGTCTTCAGCAGTGGTCCTGGCAAATATAAGGTTATCTGCGGACCCACGGCCGGCCAATATCTTCCTAGATTGAATCCGTTGACCCAGATTTGACCCTGTGAAATTCAACCGGTTCAAATGTCAAAAGTTAATGGAATTTTAGATTTGAATTAATTTTGCGGTATAATTGGAATTTACCTTCGTCCAACCATCCAACCTCACGAAAGTATCGTGAATAACGCTGCTAGCATTGACCTTTTCTAATGTGAAATTTCCATAATAGAATGACCCTGTTCCAGTAGCGCTGCTTCGCAGTTTAGAATTATTTCTATTCGGATTTTCTAAACGCCTCTGAGCGAATCGCGTTAGCAATTCCGAATTGAGTTCTCCGAGTCGGTACATTTTCCAATGCTGCAGAATTGTTTTGCCCAGTGTGACGTTTCCAAGCCCCTAAACGCCGGTTCAGAATAATGAGAAGTTGTCATTAAAAACAAACGAATTAAATAATTAGATTTCTCGCTGCTTCTTGCAGAACCGTAGGCAAAAAAAGTGACTTCGAATCATGCAAAAGAGATGTCGCGTCGGGCTCATCTGCACAACTTCTCTTTCACTCCTCCGCAAAGGAGAACGGTAAAATACCAAAAGCAGTCGCGCTGAGGTCAGTAAAGTTGAATTNGGCGGCGTCGGCGGCCGGCGCATCCCTCTAATCTGCACAACTTCTCTTGCACTCCTCCTCAAAGGAGAACGGTAAAATACTAAAAGTAGTCGCGCTGAGGTCATTAAAGTTGAATTTTAAGGGAATTGAACACTTTGTATACCCGTGAACGGTGACCTCAGGACATAGTGGACCTTCACCAGTTGACTACTGGATCGCAGTATCATTGTCAAAACCCCTCTGACATGTTATACGAGCTCAAATGGGAATGGCTCGGCTGACAGGGTGTACCCGTGTCGCCGTGTAAAATTGGAATTCATAAATTAACATAAGACACCATCAACATTAATTTAAAAGCAAGCCCTGTCGTGGCAGACACATAGTTTGGCATTTCGTCTTTGCTCCTCCGACCCTTCACCCTCCGGAGGGGCAACTTCGTCGGAGGATCAGGCTTCGGCTGGAAAAGCGGAGGGTCAGATTTCAGCTCGAGGGGCGCAGGGTCAGATTTTAGTCAGAGAGGCGTAGGGTCTGATTTTGATCGGACGGTATGACTTCGGACGGAGGGTCAGACTTTTGACTGCAGGGGCGGAGGGGGTTGGATTGGACCAGTCAGTCGTCCCCGAGTCGAAATTTTCTAAGTACTTTTGCCGTTTCGCCGTTGGTAGGCAAGTGGGTGACCCTTCACCCGTAGGCGGAAATAACCCGGACAAAAGTTGTCACTCTCATCAAGATAAGCAACTTTTGTCTCAACAAAATTTCTCTACGGTGCTGGGGTCAGGTTCCAGGTCATCCTAAAGGGGGTAACCTATGGCATGACCTACGATTTGACTGAGACCTGAGAGAAGTTTTGTTGAGACAATTGCTTATCTTGACGAGAGTGACAACGTTTGTCCGGGTCATTTCCGCCTACGTTTCAAGGGTCACCTACTAGCCTACCAACGGCATCGAAAAGTACTTAAAAAATTTCGACTGGGGGACGACTGGTCCAATCCAACCGGCGGAGGGTCAGACTTCAGCCGGAGGATCGGAGGCTCAGACATCGGCCGAAAGGGAGGAGGGTCAGACTTTGTCTGGTGGTGCGCAGAGTCAGATTTCAGCCAGGGAGGGGAAGGGCTAGACTTCGGTCGGAGGGTCATAGATCGGCCGAAGGGGTCAGATTTTGTCTGGAGTGGCGTTGTGTCAGATTTCATGAGAGCGGCGCAGGATCAGATTGTATCCGGAGGGGCGGATGGTCGGACTTAAGCCGGAGGGCTGGAAGGGCGAAGGGTCAGACAGCGGATGGGAGGAGGGTCAGTTTTCAGCCGAAGAGGCGGAGAGCCAGACATCGGTCGGAGGAGCGAAGGGTCAGATTTTTTCTGGATGGGCGTTGTGTCAGATTTCAGCCGGAGAGGCGCAGGATCAGATTTTGTCCGGAGAGGTGGAGGGTCAGACTTAAGCCGGAGGGAGGGGCGGAAGGTCAGACAGCGGCCGAAGGGAAGGAGGGTCAGACTTCAGCTAGAGGGGCGGAGGGTCAGCAGACATCGACCGAAGGGGCGAAGCATCAGACATCGACCGAAGGGGCGGAGGGTCAGACATCGACCGAAAGGGCGGAGGGTCAGACTTTGGCCGGAGGGTCAAAATTTAATTAGAGGGGCAGAGGGTCAGGCTTCGATAGGACTCATTATATATAATGGTTCGTTTTAATTCTTATACCAGAGCGGTGAAATAAGATGTTATCAAATTTGCAAGAACTCATCGAAATATGCATAAACTAACTGGACTCCTGGAATAGATTCCTAGGCAATTTTTAATGAATCTATATGAATGTGCAGCAGTAGTAGTTTGGCAATATTTATTACCAAATATTTACTGATAACTTATGGGTTGAAGTCCTAATGCTATCCTAATAGACATGCCAGGAAGCACAGTAGTGAATAAATAAAACACAGAAGTAGCGTTAGTGTGGGTGAAGGTTGTGCAGAAGGTTGCGGCGCGCCATCTACGAAGCAGAGCGGGAAGTCACTTTTTCTGCCTCTGCTTTTTCCCGCAGTTTCCTAACTATTAGTATTGAAAAGCTCTGCTGCTAGGGTGGTTACATAATTACCTTGCTTTCTCCAATGGAACTCCCATAACACGGTCGACCCTGATTCTCGACTAGAATTGTCAATGTCGATCCCTTCTGCACGTAAATCGGCATCGAAAATATTTGTTCTGTTCTGGCGAGTGTGCCGACAAATGTCTAAAAATTACATTATTTTTAAAAAACCTGTCGAACGCTTTTATAGATAACACTTACCCTATCGGTATAAACAAAAGCTCGATCCTTCAATTGATCTGCAGTCAATAAAACCGGATCCGAAGTCATGAAATCAATCGTGGTTTCGTACAATACAAATCCTGAGCTAGTTTTGAGATCTTCGAAGGATAGCGGATATCGACTTCGAAAAAGAGATTTTAATTAGTTAAAATTATGCTAAATATTGTTTTAAGTCTGTGGATGAAGCCCTTACGATTCCACGTCATTGGATGAAACTGAATTTCAGGAATTTGGTATCATGAAGTACTGAAAATGCTTGTAATTTCACTTTCCCATAGTTTCCTTTTGCATGAATCCTTGGATCTTCACTTGGGACAGGAATGTACTGAATAACGGAAATACCGGAATAAATTTATTAAATGTATACATTATTAATTTATAAGGTACTAAAATCCAGTTGATTCAATCTCTTCTACTGTCTGCCAGCCATGCATTTGGATTTTGCATCGACTTTGACACTAAATATTGCTTTACCTTAGAAATTACATCTTTAATTGCAAAATATTTTTCAGTCGGATCTCGGGCTTCAGTGAGCGGAGCGTCGTAGTCATATGAAGTTGGGCAAGGGTCGAACGTTCTGGAATTAATATTATTAATTAGCTTCTGTTCTAAACAGCTGTATCAATATGCAAAGCGTTACCCTGAATCGACATTAGACCCAGATTTAAATCCAAAAGACGTTCCACCATAAAACATGTAAATATTTAAATTTGCTCCAGTCGAAAGAATAGCGTCCACACCTTCAGCAACTTCTTGAGCATTTTGGGTGCTGTGAGGCTTTTGCCAATGATCTGGTATAAATAATCGTTCGTTTGATCAGAGGTTGAAATTACCGTAATAGTAAATGCATAATAAATGGCGTAGATACCCAACCATCCTGGATAAAATTCGGAATTCACCAATGGCCCTTGAGGTGCAAATTTCCGTTGAATGTCAAAGGATTTGTTGACGCCAGCCACATTTTCTAAATTAATTTATAATATAAAAACTTTAATCAGAAATTATTAGATCGTTTGTCGCACACTTTCTCAATTGTTAAAAACAAAGGTACCTGGCCCGAAATCTACAGTAGGATACACTTCCGGTACAGATCCACATTTTACATACGAATCTCCAGCTCCATCCGTGGTAAAGAGTACAACTTGATCACCTAAATGCAGTTTGATTAAATCCCGCAGAAAGCTTGTGTAATTCTTATCGCATCCGTAACTTCCGTATTCGTTTTCAACCTGGTAATTCAACCAAACTTTAATTTTTAGGACTGAATTAAGCCCCAAATATAGCTCGAATTTACCTGCAGCATAATTATGTTTCCACCATTTTCATAAAGATAAGGCTTCAGCTTGGGTAGCAGGTAATCAAACCAACGGGATTACGAAGTATACGTATTCTGTAAATTATCGAAATGGCAATATTTTAGGGTAGATGTTTAATAATATGCTGGTACTTCACGTGCTACCTAAATCGCTGGTACGTAGTCGCATATTCGGTTTTTGCCAGAGAAGCCAAGCTGGAAGGCCGCCCTGTTAAATTATTTTTGTAAGAATTATAAATCATTGTTTTTAAATTTTTAATTAGATAATTGGAAGCAAGTCTTTGAACAAAACTCATTTACCATATCCCTCTCGCCATCCACAAACGGACCAGGCCGTAAAATAACGAGCAAATCATTTTTCTGTGCTGTTTCTATAAATTCAAAGAGGTTCAAGTGTCCATCAAAATTATAGTCTTCCGTTGGATTTGGCTGATGGGAAGACCATTCCACATAGCTAAAATAAAAAATTCAAATAATACAAAAGAGCAAAACTAAACCCAAATCATATCTATCGGCTAATGTGAAAATTTTTGTAAATCATAATAATTCTTACGTTTGAACAGCGTTAAGTCCAGCCAATCTGAATTTCCGTAAAATATCATTCCAATGCTCACTCACTGAACGAAAATAATGAAACGATCCAGAAATATATCGAAAATCCTTTCCGTCCTTCACAAATGTATTTCTTTCATAATTTATACTAAAACTTCGTTGTTTAGCGTCCGTTTCAATACTTGTCACTAAAATTAATATCCACACAGCCTTCCAAAAATAGAATGGTTGCATTTTCGTCAAATTCAGGCTATTTCGCCCTGTCTAAATACTAAAAATACAGCAATCAAAATTCAGAGATCGTAGCTTTACGAAGTATAATGAACCTTCTTCCCTGACGTCAAATGTCAACTAACAACTGAAAAGATTAGCCTCTGAGATCTGTTTATCTAGTGTGTAGTAAATACATAGAGTTCAGTCTTAATGCGACGTTAAGTGCTATGGTACATCGTATATATCCATATCTTTAACCTAGGACTTAAATCCAGTTCCATTACACATGGCAGTTGGCAGATACAAAATGCTATACCGCTATACGCTATTTACACACCCACGCCATGGAGTTAGTCAGGGCCAAGGTTTTTCGAATGAAAAAACACGGAATGAAAAAACACGGTTTCGAGAAACACGGTCGTCAAGGGACCTTGGTCAGGGCTATACATGCATCTAAATATTGTATATTGTATTACAAGCTTAGAGGTTAAAATCATTATTTCGTATTTATGGCTTGGACCTTCCTTGAACTAGGGTGCTAGACATTTACGAACATCTTTATTTTATTTATTCAACAAGCAGTAAAGTAACATTCATAACATTACATCCATAATTCATTACATAACCAAAGTTCATACTAATACTTGTGTTCAACAAGAATCTAGCAACACATATTCAAATACATACAGAAAGTATAAAACGTTAACTAACTTTCTGACATTCTGAGTCGAAGCAGCTGGACTTATTACCTAATTGTATTTTTTAAGTTTAAGATTTTAAGTAGAATATTAAGAGCCATGCTGAATCGTGATTAAACTGTAAGTACAAAATTGTGGAGAAACTGAGCTAGATAATAAAGCTATTTGGAATTTAGGACTTAATCTGTAGTTTGTTGTCGTTGTCTGAATTGGAGTAGTAGTTAGCTTGATTGGATTTAGAAAGAAGTTGTGAAATCTACATCTGTAACGGTTAACGTTTCGATATTGGTAGAATTGATTCCAGAAATTCCTAGACCGTAAACCCTGGAATACATGGTTGAAGTTTCGGTAAATTAAATTTTGCCTTTTGTTTAGGGAGTATAAATTAATTTGAACATGTTTTAAACTAAAAATTTCTTACAGTAGGCTGATTACTTCCATTTTATGTACTTCCTTCAGATGACGCGAGATAGTTTCGTCATCCGCAACCACGAAAGGCATTTTACAATGGCCGCAAAAGCGAATTAGTTTATTCTCCACTTCTGGAAAGACTGTAACTGATTTTTCCAACAACTGAGCGTGTGAATCTGAATGGCAACTGTCTGAATTTTCAAAAGCATGAGCTTCGGTTGAAATTGGAGATGCTTCTAAAATAAAGTACATAGCCTTATTAGCAATTACCTAGGAATATTTGCAAATTAAATAACTGCACCTAAATTAACAATAGTGCTTAAATTGTACCCTCTTGATCAGAGTTGTCCAAATCGGTTACAAGGCCGGGAACCTGGGTACAATTTTCATTTTCATTGCTCAGAGCCTCCGAATCCATAACTGCAACTGCTTCTTCTGTAAACGAACTGTCGATGTCGAGAGTTTCGGTGACATTGGAAATAATCTCGTTCGAAGCAGGAGCTTCTTCTGAAGCATGAAAGCAACAATATCAACAATTTACGATTATTAACAGTTCATACGGACGTAGACAACCCGTATCCGTCTGCGTTTTCTTAGGATTTTGTCAAGAATTCAAGATAGATCAACCGTGCCCTACCTTTTTCTTCAATGTTGCCCGATTCAATGGTACTTCCATCTTCCAAATCGTGATCCGAAGGGTCAACTCCTTGTGTTTGCTCCGACAAACACGTGTCTAATAAACCGATCAGAGATACATTAGTGAAACGCTTCTACTCTAAAGCCCAGAGAAAAGGCTAAAAACTTAAAATAATTTTGCAAAGTCCTGTGATTTGCTTACCCGAACCGGAATGCATTTCTTTGACGTGTTCTTCATATAGGATAGGGTAGACAAACCCTTTACAACATGGTCCGCAAAAAATTGGATCAATTCCAGAATTAGAAATCATATGACCCTGCTTCACGTGAATAGACCATGAATCCATGTTGGCGAATTTCTTCTCACAAAGTGGGCAAGGGAGTTTGACTCGAGGTGAAACTGGACTTCTGAATTTAACTTGCTTTTCATTTTTCTTGCTTTTGATTCCATTCTGGACAACGCCCTTTTTTGGTTTTAGAATCGGCTGCGGTCGTGCACGAGGACTGGTGCGATTGGGATTCGCTGTCGGTGTGGACAGTTTCTTATTCCAGCTCCTTAATTGTTTCGGCCCTTGATTTGGAGGAGGGTCGCTGTGCATCAAGACCTCAGCCTCTGTATGAAATTCCAAGCCAACAGCCTCAGGCTCTGTCCGTTTCTTCAGTATGGATTTTGGAATGAAATCGACTTGCAACAATGGTTCTTTCAACGGAACTACAAAATAGACAAGAGAGATTTGAATTAAGTATCGAATTCAAATGGCAAACTTAAGATTGGTCACATACTTAGCCGGCATCATATGAAAAAACGTTGCGCAAAACATACCAACTCTTCTCTCTGGAACTCGGAGAGGAACCCAAGTCTCGCCCTCTTGAATTTCCATTTCAGAATTCGGATTTGCGACAGATGATACTGCCGAACTGTACTGCGACAATGATGGTGAGGAAGTGCGTCGTTCATCCCTTAAGCACTCGCCTCGACGGAAATCAGCCTCATAGGGAGCATCCTTCTCCATTCTCCAGACATCGTAGATGCTCAAAGACCTCTCTGCGCGTTTCATTCCTAGACCATGATCTAAATCTTTGATGGGAATCACGGGATAACGCGTGATCGCTTCAGAATCATGATCATGAGGATGAGATAAATCCGAATCAATTTCCATGGGGATGGGAGGATTTGACGTTTCCATCGTGGCAGGAGGGGTAGGACTAATTT
>VNWX01001899.1:0-13622 GCA_009869905.1 Ceratophysella communis | reverse complement strand
TGGTAGAGTCAAGCGATGGTATTAGATACTAGCATCAATATAATAAATTTTGTTTGACAGAAATAGCTGATTTAGACAATTTTTAGACTCTATTGTCCATAAATTTTCATTGCATCAAAGCGAACCAACATTTTTGTTCAAGTTTAGTTCCGTCTTCGCCCAATGTTTGGGTGAATATAACTTTTTAAAGGTTAGCTGCTAACTCCAGGTTTCCCTAGGTTAGAATTATAACAGGATTTCTAGGGTGGGGAAAATGATTTGTCAAAACTGCTTAAAAATTGGGTAAAATGCGGAATTTTTATTGGACATTTTAAATATGATGGCATTTAATTTACATAAAGCCGTGTTTCTCGGCGGTATTTCCAAGTTTTAATTCGTGCGTTTGCCCTGCGCTTAAAAGGTTAATTTATCAGCGAGTTAAGACTCTGCCACTTGTTAAAAATTCGAAAATTAAAGCTGAAAATCCATAAATCTAACCCAAAACAAACAACTCTCGTTCCTCCTCCCTCAAAAACTGTTGCTTCCATCCAACTTGTAAGATTATAGATTATACCATTAAACGTAGTAGTTCACTAGTTTAACTCGAAAAGTACCTATAGAGAACGAGATTCATCTCCTATCCGAAGAGCTATAGGGTGTTAAAGATAGAAAGATTTATCTGTAAAACATACAACATACCTAAATCTAAAGTTTTTTTTCTACTTCCAAGAAGTTGCCTGTTTCCGTTGCTAGCGTTTTCAGTTGAGGGCGTGTAAAGTTGAGAATAAAATTCCTAATGCGTTCTCGGCTCACTTTGTGCAGTGAAAGTACGTACACAAACTTTCTCCTGAAACTCTCACTTTTGGTGTCTTTTTGCTGTTCGTGTCGTACTTCTTAACGCTTGTTGGTCTCTGAAGTGTGAAGGTCCGAATCTTTTTGCAGGATTTACTTCGAGTAGGAGATAATGTCACTTCACACGTCCAATCGGATTCCAATGCTTTCTATTGAGTCCAAACGTGTTTTTGTGCAGGCGGCTTGCTGGGTCGATACAAGGATTGCTTTTCTTCTCGAGAAGATGCTCGAGAAAAGGAGTAAAATTCTCTAAGTCCTAGGCTAGGTAATTCTTGAGTTAATCCAAAGCAAGATTCCATGTGCGGCTTTCACTTCCAACTATAGCTCTGCCCGTCTCGAGGAACAGGTTTCGACTGAGGAGAAAGTCGGGTTTGGCCTGGGCGTCTGGCACGAGCTATTCGAGGGCTAGTCAACGTTCTCCGTGGTTTGGGCATATGGCAAAATTCACAGGGTAAATAATATTTCATGCGACGGCTAAAATACTTAATTATCGTCAGAAATGCTGCCTTATGGAGTTAAGTTAGGCTGAACCTTATGAATTCGTTAGGCGGCTCCGTTGTCTAGATCACTAATAATGCAGTTAGTCCAGTATTTCGGCAGGGAGAATAAATACTGGGTACTCGCTTAGAAAAGATGGCCTTGCAACGCTGCAGCTGGATAATATTGTTTTAAGTACCAAAAATTAAAACCAAAAATTGATATTTATTTTTAGCGGCTTTAAATCTAATTTTTTAAAACGAATACATTCGCCTCATTAAAATCTGAAAAGGCTGGACTAAATTTACGCTACGAAACGTCAATTGACCCTATCTCCAGTGAGTTAAAGCATAGGAGATTTAGACCAACTCGTCTGACGTCATTCCCTCTTGCCTCAACCACTCGTTAGCCCTATGGAACTCTACTGGCTAGGTACTTGTTGGTTGTGAGGAGAGAAAGTGTAAGGACCAGCAGGCAAGTTTCACTAATATTCCCGACGTGGGGAAACTCCCAGTTCCAAGCAGGAGCCCCTAGCATAAACTCCATAGGTCTCTTCTTCTTCAGCCAGAATCTCACGATTCTCAATTTTCAATGCTTCTGGGAAAGTTGTGTGCTTTCAGTAGGAAAATGCTATCTTTTAGATCAAAATTTCATGCTAGAATTTCGTGATTGTGAGAAACCGGTGGTATGGTAGTTTTGTAAGGTAGCCCGCATGTAAAAATTTAAGTGATGAATCTGGACATAATTTGACTGACAGATATGGCGAAATTGAGATAATATAGCGAATTGTAGGTTGTTTTAACGCCGTTCAGAAAAGCGAAATAAATATGATCGGTTAGAGCTGAATTCAAATAGATTTGTGGTCGAACATTTTTGGAATAATGGCCATTATTTTAGAACTCTCTCCCGTTTATTCGCAAATATTTTCGTACCCAAAACTTCCAAGTATACTGTACACAGCTTAGATGCCAGCCTAACACTGTATTGTTTATGGTATTACTCGAAAAACAGTCTGGAGAGCAGTTAAATCCAAAAAATACTCAAACCCTCGAAACTTTTCCAGTTCACAGCTGAACTGGAGAAAGTAGGCTACACAATTTTCATCTCAGGCAATTGTGTCGAGCTTAGCCCACGAGGGCCGCCTGCCCGCGTGATAATCAGAAAACTTTTTTAAGTAGAAACTAAGTAAACGCATAAAGTTGAATGATAATAAAAAATTGAAAGTCTCCACACCACCAGGCAGGCCAGAGGACAGAAGAGAAAGCGCCTCTGAGACACATACAGGAACTTGTTGGTCGAGCAGAGAGAAAGGCAGGGGCAATGCTAAAGGCAAGGCAGAATTTATTTTTTGTGTAGCTGTTGAGAAGATTCTACAAGTTGACGTTGCACACGGCTTTCTCTTCGGCTATGTAAAGTGAAAGCGTGAGAAGAGGGGCGCATGTACTCCAGAGCATGGAATGAAATGATGATTCGATCCGAGACACAGAAAAAAAACGTTATCTGGCTGCCGAGTCGGCTAGGATATGCATTTGGGAGTTGAAGGGTTGGTGTGTGTGGTAGCTCGACACTTCGTTTGGGTCGACGGACTTTCACTTTTTAAGGCTGTGGCAAGGCAGAATTTATTTTTTGTGTAGCTGTTGAGAAGATTCTACAAGTTGACGTTGCAGACGGCTTTCTCTTCGGCTATGTAAAGTGAAAGCGTGAGAAGAGGGGCGCATGTACTCCAGAGCATGGAATGAAATGATGATTCGATCCGAGACTCAGAAAAAAAACGTTATCTGGCTGCCCGAGTCGGCTAGGATATGCATTTGGGACTTGAAGGGTTGGTTGTGTGGTGGCTCGACACTTCGTTTGGGTCGACGGACTTTCACTTTTTAAGGCTGGAGCCAAGGCGAGCTCTACGAACCACCAAATCTCTTACAAGTAATAATAATACTGGCCGTAAATCCCATCTCGAGACAGGCTAAGCTGCTTCTAAATATTATCCTGAGCTATCAGTAGTTAATACTTCGCTTCCTACACGCTAGCAGATGCTTCTTTGTGAAAGGAATTGATTACCACAGTTGCTACGCATATGGAAAAGAGAGCTTTACCTTTGTAAAGTGCTTTGTGAGTCTATTACTCCTAGGCTAGCTGATAATACAGAAGCTTATTATGAACGGGAAACGCCGGAGAAAGCGGATGGCAGTAAAAACCTCCTGCCGGAAGCCGTATGCATGTTCTCTTTTGATTAGCCCGTCATTCAGTTATTCTTCCTTCTAATTCTGTGAGTTCTAAGCAGGACTATATAATACAGAATTTATTACGAAACTTCTTACTTTCTTGTGTGTACATAAGCTTAGCTTATTGAAACATATTTTTTATATAAATATAATCAATCAAACCGTTACATAAGTATTCATAGAATTCTAAGCATCTTCTTCGTAGTCATTTCCCAGATTTCGAAAGCAACTTGCGACTTTGATTTCAATAGCTCCATAGCGAATTATGAAGAACATGGACCAACATAGAGCGACGAAGCAGACGAGGATGTAGATTCGAAAGGTTGATAACTGAAATTTTGAATAAGGTCGTTTTTACGAAAATCGCTGGGTTTTTTGCAGAATAGTGTCCGAAACTTACCGGAGCATTTGTATGAAAAACTCGAATAACAGGAGTAGGGAGATACGTCCGAGGCGGGTAGAGGAAGAGTAGTCGGTCAACGTAGCGCATGTGTAGCTGAAAAATTGACGAAAATATTACTGAATTTAATTGGGAATTAGCATAATTAGAATTCAGCATAGAACATACCTCCATATATATGTAAAGCAGTAGCTGACAGCCCAGAAATACTATATACATGTAAAATGCTGCACATGACATACGGCTCTGTGGAATGGCTACGGAAATTAACACGGCCACGGCTGCAAACGAAAAAATTTTTATTAATAAGTCTCTAATGGGCAAAACTCTCAGAATAACGGGCAATTTATAATTTAAACTAAATAAATGCTGCCACTAACCTCCCAATAAATAGTTCATAAGCCCAAAAGTAAAATGCATAATAATCCCAGTAATACGCTGAGGTATTTTCCACATTCGAATCGGAGAAAGCATCAACTGAAATCCAAAGAGTACAATAGCAATTCCACCCATGATCATCATGAGCCTGAGTCTCTTCCGACCAATTAGAGAATACATCTCGGTTAATATGCTTGACTTCAATTGAGTAAATTCCTCCAAGCATCAGAACAAAAGCCGTGCCCATGCACATCACATGCGTTGTAAACCACCAGAATTCTTGAAGGATGTAAACCTGGATAACAAAGGTCAACGTTCTTCAGTAATTGGCAATTATCTAGCAATATAACCTATTAAATAATGTCAAAGGTTATCATTTGAAACTGCCCAGTACCTTAGAGAAAGTTTCCTTATAATATCTTGCAACGAAAAGGCCGATCGGAAGGAGCACGACCCAAGCAAGTAGCATCTGGACAGCATGAGCATTTCGGCCTTGAAGCTGTAAATTAATTAGTCGAATTATGCACTATTCACAAGGTACGCTGTGCTCTCGTGTACCTCTTTAAGCTCCTTAGTAGCTGTTTCCGGATCCGGCGTGGTACCCAGAGCGGGACAAGCACATCGTTCATTCATAGCAATTTGTGACATGGTTGGCTGTCCCATGAAATACTTGCCAATATCACTTTCTGCAAATTTGTCGTCATATCCCTCCTGATGCGGCAATGGTTTGAGGACGCCTTCTTCCTTTTCGTATGCCATTTTGGTTCCGAGTGTTCCGAAATATACACGACTCATTTGAATAACACTTTTAAATGGATGAATGCCATCTTCAATTGGTTTGGCCAGATTCGTGAGGTTGATGTCCAATGGTATTTCTGAAAAAATTTAAGACAGCTTAGCTTAACATATTTGATCAAATGCGTTACTTCAAAGGTATAATTTTCACTTACGCATATAAATATTTTCGAAATCACTCGTGTCCGCCATGGCCGCAGCTTGGGTTGATTCCAGGTCATGATTATTTTGATAACAAAGCCTTGCTACTGAAATGAGCCTTCCCACCTCCTTGAGCTCCAAAATATTTATCATCTAATTCGTAATCCCTTCGAAAACGGTAAAAATTACGTCGAAGCGGTAGAACACCCTTAAGAATCGCACGCTTATCTCGTTCATAGAAGTCTTCATCGATCTTCCGGTGACAATTCGTTATGTTTATGTCTACGAGTTTGGGATGTTGCGGGTAGTCCTACGATAGTAAAATTGAGTCAAATAAAGTCAGATAGCTTTGAAATGTCGCTGACTTACCCAAGCACCGAGTGTTTGTAATGTTGGTTTCAGCATTGTATACCGAGCCATCCAGCCGTAAGGTCTTCCAATATTATTTAAATGCTGAAGTGAGTAAGAATAGTACTCTGGTTTACGATACTTTTTATCACGATTCCAAAATTCATTGTGATGGCTGTACGAGAAGTGTGATCCGGTTAAACCGCCTTTTGGTGGTGGCGCACCTGGGGGCGGTGGTGGAGGTGACGCCTGGTTTTGGGCAATTACTTTCATAGATAGAATACTTTTTCGGTTCGTAGAGATCGTCCCATGCCCAAATGAATGCTTCATCCTTGTTCATAAGATGACAAGTATGTGGGTCGTTGGCCGGAATGAAGTCTATGACTGTGTCCGCCTCGATCTTGACACATCCTCGAGGATTTCGATAGGCAGTTCTTCTTCCATTGTAATAAGGCGTATTGTCTATAGTTTCGACAATCAGTGCCCTGTTCAGTTTAAAAAAAATTAGGCCCACAGTCCCCGTTTAAAATTTAAATAGTAAAACTTACGAGAAATGAAGTTCCATAGCGAAGTACGAAGAGTGCTGTGCAAAGTGCCAGGTAGCATGAACTTCATCGAACCATTCCTTATCGTCCCCCTCAGCAACTCCATACATGAAAAGACCAGGTTGCTGAAAACACGCCGTAGAAAAATTATTTAAATTTCAAAATATTATGAATATTTAACTTACCGTCAAAGCTCTGGTCGGTGTGAACATACATGGCATGGAGTTGCGCTTGTGGCCATGAACTATTCGACACTTCGGAGCTCGACATTTACAGGAAACGCCGCAGGGTAGGTCTGAACTGAAGTCACCGATCGGGAGTCCTAAATAATAAAAAAAATTAATTATAGCCCATCAAGGTGCGAAAATCGACCCTTTTGAAATCAACACCTTACCCATGCTATCCCGAACTTCGAGCATAATATAACGCATCTTCCCAGTAGCACAGCGTTTAATCGGTTGACTTGACCAAATTCTTCGTACGAACATACACCGTAATATGAAGCCAATTATGTAATTTCACATTGTTCACCTCAATTTCGGTCACTTCAATTAAATATGGATTTTTACACTCCGGATCAGGTTGAAAGTCTGGGTGGGCAGGTCGGTACAGAAATCCAGGATTCTTGTCACCCTTTGCAATCGTGGCTCCGACGTAATCTTCCAATTTTCGGATATAAGGCCCAGGATCGCTTCCATATCGTAATCTCGTGCGCTGGATATGAAAAAATGCTGCATCAGCTGCTTTCCATTGAAGAAAAAACTGTTCAGCTTCCGGAAAGCTATTAACCCCTCCAACTTGTTGAATATTTGGTGCAAATCCCAATGGAGTTGCAAGATCCTTGTCCTTTGGATCATAGAAGTAATTCCAGTCAGTTTTACCAATGAATTGGGGATTCGTGAGTCCTACGGTGTTGGTCGAAAACGGTCGATAGTAAGTTCATTTTTGATAAATCCTTGGGATGAATATGAGTTCCAATATTGAATCCAACTTCAATCAATGGGGTCATATTCTTGAAATTCGGTTGTCTCGAGAGTTCCAACGAATTTTTGAAATGTTTTCCACTGATGCAAAATGAACTGCCTTCTAAAGCCATTGCATCTGGAATCGGGGTTCCACGTTCTTTGGCTTCCAACCAATTGAAGCCGGTGTATCGTACTTCGTCGATTTCCTTGTTGTCTTCAATGTTGAATAGTACTCCTGTATCTTTCCAAACGATGTCTTCATGATTTTCTTTAATTATTTTAAGAAAATCCCTGCACGAGTCAGCATTCTGTGGATCAGTCAGTTGATAATTAGTGTCAACGAATTCATTATTGCTCAAGAAGATCCATTTGTGCTCGTCTTCTTCATCTTCTTGGGGACGGTTTGGGGGTATTGACAGGAGTAGGAATAGCAGAAGTAATTCCAACGTTTTCATAGTGCCTGTTCGAAATCAATTTGGAAAAAATTGGCTTTAGTTTATCGATAAGAATCAGACGGTCAGATAGCGATCATTGTTAAAGCGGTTATCGAATATCGAATAATCAAGTGCTTACCTTATGATCACTATTCTCTACAGTATCCAGACGACGCAGAAGATGACCTGAGTGTATTAGCACTTCCGGTTTCCAATAGTTTTTCTAAAAATTGCTGAACGTCAGCGAGCAACGAGATGTGTTTGCACTGATTTCGAAATCAAATTATGTAATGACAACGAAATTCTACGACACACAAAAACGACTGGACGATGAAGTGTGCATGAATTTTTGAATTATTGCGCGCCTCTTCGCGACTAGCTGCCAGCCCTATACAGGGTGACGGCATTTCAATGTCAATGACCCTCGAGCGTGTGATGGTGCTGCTGTCAAAATGGTGCAGCAGCGGAAGATTCAAATTTAAACTTTGCATACGTTTTGCCTACAATTTTCGGCGAAGAAGTCAACTTTCGAGTAATATAAAGGCATTTTGAAATGTTTAAATAATTATTTTCTTTCAACGGCAATTGAAATCGTCCATTTTGAGTATATTTTATTCAAAACGTATACACCGTGGAAACTCCACTGATTCTTCGAACTTTCCATGGCATAACGTAGTAAGTGTAGGTGACATAGGCAATAATGATGACCAATAGAATTGACCCGAAGCCAACCACTAGAGGTGCCAGGAGCTGAGTCATCATTGGTCTCGTATCTATTGGTTCTGGGTAAAGTGGACCGATTCCGTCGTCCTGGTTGAAATTCGGGTTTGAACTGGAAGTTCCGGATCCTCCAGGGGGTACTGTAGAGGGGTGCCAATTTCAAGATTTACGATAATATCATTGAATTAACTGGTTATTGAATTAATTAGATAACTTACGTAATATTCGCCCACTAGAATCGTCCGAGCTGGGGNGGGTGCCAATTTCAAGATTTACGATAATATCATTGAATTAACTGGTTATTGAATTAATTAGATAACTTACGTAATATTCGCCCACTAGAATCGTCCGAGCTGGGGCCAACCTGAGAAGCATCTTTGCTAATCACGCGTACAAACAATTTGCACTCATCGCCGGAAACAATGCCGCCGTTTGCTTCACAGGTCGGTGTAGCCATTCTCAAAACTAGAATTTCTCCGGGTACCACGGAGCTGGTCGAGTCGACTTCCTAAAAATTATGATATTTTACCCAAGAAAACAGGCATAATTTACTGAAATTCGTCCAGAGTACCTTATCGTCTTGCATTCGGTGTAAGCTCATTGCTGGACTTGACGAAGTTGGTTTCGAATTCGGTGATGCATTCCCATCTCCGATCGGATTTATTACGATCAAATCATTAGAACTACCGGGTTCCGCTTCGGTATCGCCGATGACCGAAGGTGGCAAAAGTGCTAGCGAAATAATGACAACCCAAAAAATTAAATATTTAATAATTTAATGTTAACTGCAAAATGGATACCGACGCTGACCTCCACTCAAATCTGGTTTTTCTCCAACGCTTAAATAAAAATCGAGCTGAGCATCTCCAGAAGCGGAAGTGGCGACGCAAGTGTATTTGCCTTCGTGGCTGGTCTGTACTGTTTCAAAGAAGAGTATTAGAGAATTCTGGAAGCCGATGACCGGAATATCTTCGATTTTCTGAGAAAATTCAAAATATTTTAAAACAGTTCAATTGTATAGTTTTTTTTTAATTAAGAGCTCATCCAAACCTGTCCATCTTTCATCCATTTAATAGTTGACCTTGGCTGTGATTCTACTTCACAAACCAGAGCCTGGTTAATGGCTTCGTTTTCAAAACGAATTACAGTATTTTTATTCTTGATAACCGGAAGCGCGAAGTCTGTAACGGTTATCGGTAAAGAAGCCTTGTACCAAGTGGTCGCATTCCAAAGTGTTATACCACATTGAATCTCCACCATGTCCAATTCCAGTTCGAAGGATTTGATAAATTCTTTTTCTTCTACGGGTTTCGTGAGAATAAATCAATAAGTGCAAGACCATCACAGGATCCCAGTATAAATTGCCTTACCGAAGGATTCGAGAAGAGTTCCATTTTGGAATTTAACGCCCCACCATACTGGTTTCACGCCAATGTAACTCGGGAACTGACAGTTGAACTCATAGTCGCCATGAATGGTATAACGTTCGTAGGTCTCTGTGGGCGTTACTTTCACCAGTGCTTGATTTGCTACAGCTACGTTCCAGTCGTAGTCTGCGAAAAATTATTAAATAGTCCAAGATTAAATTGAAAATTTAGATTAATTGTGTTGACAGTATTGTAACGACATGTCGCTGGACTTACAGACTCGATAATCGGTACCCACGAAGTATTCATAAGCCTCAAGATAGATCGCCCCGGAACACGTTAACAAGCCGGAATAGTACAGCGACTGAATTCCGAGTACTTGGATTTCACCGTCTTGTACAGGAGTTCCAACTTGCTTGCCCTCTTCACAGGCATGTTGCTGCAACAAAAATTCTTCAGCATATTTTCGATAACAGATTCAATTAAAATTCCGTTAATTACCGCTTCGAAACAATTCCAGCCCAAACGGGAATGCGTAGGATTCCGGGCTTTCAGGTTTACGAATCTGAAGTCTGAGAAATCCGTGTAATTCGTACCAGGACGCCAGCATGAAGCCTTAATATCATTGTTTCCCAAGGTTTCATATGTGTATATGTCCAACGACATGCTCGGTGACATCAACGGGTGCTTCTGTGACTTCGTCTGGAGAAGTAGCTTGGACCTTGACCCGATCTTCCGCCGCATTCCAAGTCGTGTAGCACTCGTAGAGACCATAGGCTACTCCTTCTGATTTCGTCTATCGTTATGAGGAAACCTATTCTGGGGTCATATTTGAGTACATCGGATGAAAGGTCAGATGGTCCGTAGTCCTGTAAGGTCAAAGGTCATCTATACTTGCTTGCTCGTTACACGATCGACCTAAACTTACATAAAACAAGGTCACGTTCGAGGCGTAATTGACTGCTCGACAAGGAATAATCAGTGTTTTTCCGGTGGGGTCAACGTAAGCATCCAAGTCTTCCGTATGCTTCAGTGGTAAGAAAAATGGCAAGGTTTTTCCTAGAAGATAGTAGAATACTTATGCACGGTGTTTGATCGATAAATTTTTGACCTTTTGCGGATACCTACTTTCTACGAATACCGAAATGGTCACAGCATTTTTCTTATCCGCACCAGCACGGTAGAAAACATATCGGCCTGACCAGGACAGACGATGCGCGAGAATTCTTATGCGAATTCCATATGACAATGCCACGTTGTCGAGCCCAGTTGATGCTGTGGTAGGCTCAAATTTTTTGTAATATTCTATGTTTAAGTTGGAAATCGGCTAAAAATAGAATAATTATGGCTGATTTCAGTGTAACCAGGTCATGTCCTCCTGCAAGTCTTTAATCGGGGATTTACCAGAACGCCATCGTAATCCATATCAATGGGCTGAGAATCAGTGCAATCCAGTGTTATGTCACCGTCTACAAATTAAGGAATTTTACAAATTAAAATAGGAAAATATGACACGATTCTAGATTCAGGTCAGACTTGAAATATATAACATAGTTTGCAACGTTCGAACCGCTTACCTATGTAATTTTAATTACCTTTCAAAATGTAAACCGTATTCTCCCATTGATCCAAGCATTCGTAACTGGATGCTCCTGCAGGATTTAATGGCTGAGCATTGTCGATTATTTGACACTTTGGACTCGTATCCTCAGCTGGCTGCAAGCAATTTTTCGCCACCACAGCTTCGGCAGTAAATCTCGTTAAAATCCCAAAAATTACCAATAATTTGGCCTTTAAAAATATCATTTTATAAATATTCTGCACTGCTGTATGGTATAATGCGTTTTAATCGACTGAAAATACCCTCTAATAAATACTTTCGCTTTATATTTGCAGAATTAAAGCATGCTGTTGAGTCGTCTACAGGAAGTTAATTAACCAGACTCATTTCTGGTCCGGCTATTCAACGCATATGAAGTGTTTTGATGCGGTTACGTAAAAATTGATAAGAAAACCTGTCTAATTGTAAGGACCAGCACAGCACCCAATCCATAGCTCATTAATAGACGAGCTTTTCAACGGGATATTATACCTACGGTTTTAATTAATTAGCTTAATTAAATCAAGGCATATTGATGAGTCGTAACAGCATTTTTAGGCGTTTCGGTATAGCTTCGCCAGACGTGATTTATGCTAATAATAATGTCATTTTCTTGCCGTATTGGCACGTGTGATTATCATTTAAATATTATTTATATTTTGCGTATAAATTTGGTAATCTATGAAACCCCAGGTTCATTTCATATTCAGGCTGAAGGTGTCAGGAGCAGAGGAATTCCCTGAAGGTTGATGCCTGAATGCCGATGTCATTCCCACGCTGCCCATTGTCATGTACAATTCCATGTATACAGAAAAACAGCCTTGGCTCCTTTGGTCTGACTTTGCTCCTGGCTAGGATTATAATCGTACTTGGAACTACGGTAAAATATGGACAACAACAGAACAGGACAACAGCCCCAAAAAAAATAAAATCCGATTTATTGTGTGAGCGAGCATTGAGCATGGAAAAATCAGAGCGAGGGAGGTACCTATGGAAAACTATAGTGGGTATACATAATTCGGTTGGGGTAGGGAAAAGGGTAGGATTTTGGAGCTGAGGTAAAAAAGGTGTCCGGTCAATTCGTGGGCCAGGATTTCGGATTAAAATCGAGTATAAACGGATTCGGCATTGGTAATTTCGTATTTCGCCCTGAGGCAGTTTTGATTTAAATTTGTAAAATTTTAGAATTTGTGCATTTAAAATGGGTAGACCCATTATTATAGAAATTTAGGCCATTACAAAATGCATATTAGGAGCACATGAATTTATCGTATTTTTGCAGACGATTCCATGGTTTTACGAATTGTATTAAAAAAAATATGCCATTCCTAATCGCCATACGAAGTTTACAATATTGCTTAAATTAAAGCTCCGAATTTAAATTTTTTAGAAAGTTCAGTTTCCAGGTATTTTTCGTTCGAAATAAGAAGTACGGCTGTGTTTTAGATTTTTAAGTTAAAAACAAAGCTTGACCAGTCGAAACCGTAAGCCGAATCAACCACCCCTAAAAATCCGATACCCATTTGTCATGCCGGAAACCGGAGCATAATGTTATGTACCTAGAACAGGTTCAGGGCATTGCCGCGTTTTGGATACCCAGGCAAAAGAACCCCACGCTAATGCTATGTTATGTACCTAAAACAGGTTCAGGGCATTGCCGCGTTTTGGATACCCAGGCAAAAGAACCCCACGCTAATGCATATTATACAGGTGAGCTCTCAGGTGGAAACCTAATTATTGTCCATATCCAAAAAATCCTCTGTATATTCTTCACCCATCATGCCATGTGAGCCTACAAGCCAACAACTCCGTTTTCTCATAAGCATAGCCCAGGCAACTACCTTTATAATATTATTATGAGGGGGAGCCTGAATCAAGGAATTTAAACTACCCCATCAAAGACATGCCTTCAATTCCTCAGTGTCCACCACCAAGTGAGCATCTATCCTCAAGACCAGCCAGCGAAAAATTTAATATCAATTTTTTTCCGGCTATAGAGCAATTGCTAATTCTAAAAAGTGACCGTGTCAATTGATATTCAACCCCCATAATAACGCATTTTTGTCTTTTTTTTTCAAAGTTAAAAAGTTTTTATTTGGAGTGACACCCCCATAGGAATGAATGGGTAATTGTTCACAATTAATTGAACTCATGACACGGCGGCGTGCTCTCAATACTGAATTTAAATATACATTATAGAGAAAACCTCGCAGTTCTAAAATTCTAAATAGCAAGTGAAGGTTGACATAATTTTATTTTTTTTCGAGTCGGGGACGACGAAGGGGTGCAAAATTAGTGCAAATAAAAAAATAACGGGTTAAAAAATAATAATAATATTTATGCAGTGAAGACGCAGGGGGCGGCGAATCTTCTGTCTCTTGTCAAGTCGCAGTGTCTTG
>VNWX01001898.1:0-13623 GCA_009869905.1 Ceratophysella communis | reverse complement strand
TCTTTGAGGTTGGTCTTAAGTTCAGAAGCATTTAGTATCAGCACCAGAATTCTGTCGACCGATGAATTGACAGAATTAATTACTTCACGCAATTTTGTTGCACTTTTATTCGATTTAGTACATCGACATCGACCGAAATGACGGCTGCTGGAAGTTCAACAGCCCAACCTGGCCGAAGGTCGAGTGACATGCCAGACTCTGGAATAGAAATCCCGTTCAACTGACGATGAATACACGCTTCAAATAGGAGACCCGCCTTCTGGCCAGGGATTCGTTTCTGTGTACAACGGATCTGATCCCCATTATACATCATTGAACTCAAGCAAAAGGGTCACTTGAAATGGTCTGAAGAAATTGTTTTGAGCACTACCTAAAAGACCTGGTAAGAAATATTAAGCGAATTACTCTATACGAGCTCATTAAGTTTTGCCAAAAGGCGCTGTGATTTTGGCATCTCTGCTTTTTTCGATCAGGTCTATTCTTCAATTTCAAAGTAAGAAAACAACCAGGTGATACATCGGGAAATCTGATAACTCATTAAACTCTCGAAGCTGGATGGTCAATCTCTACGAAGTTGGCAGCACAACTAAGGCCCTTGTTAGACTAGGGCTAGGGTGGCTAACGGTGGCCTTAACAAATAAGCCGGGGAGAGAGGGGGTGGCTAACGGTGGCCTTATCAAATGTACCGAGGAGGACCATCATCGAGGTATGTCAATAATAAGAAACATTTAGTATTAGCATAAGAATTCAGACGATCGTTGACTTGAACGAATTTATTAACTAACGGGATTTTGTTTTGATTTTATTCGATTTAGTGCGATGACTATAACCGCATTAGGCCCTGGAAGTTAATTCTGAAACAAGTTGAACATACCGAACTGATATCCTTTGACCTTTGTCGACTTGACTATTTTGTTAATTTGTATGCGATGTGAGTTTACGGAAATAAATATTTTAATCCTACGCTTTCTGAAGTTTAAAAACACGATGAGAAGGCTGAGATTAGGCGGGCGTTATGAAAAGTACCGTGGCCTGGATAGATAAGCTCAAGCTGCGGAAGATTGGTTTTCGCCTTTGTGTTTGGTTGATGGTTCCTTTTCGTTTTTCCTCCTTTCTTCTAAATGGAAGTTCTGCAATAGTTAGGTTAAGCTCTGCTCTATTCGGCATATAACATCCTGTCGTTTGTCCATGATTTCCTTGTGGTCGTTAGAATTTTCTACCAACCAGGTAAAAAGAGTACAATGCTAGCCGCAAGTGAAACAGCTGAAGGGAAACGGAAGTACGTCGAAAAACTAACCGTGTGAGTTCCAGGTCCATATGTTTTTTACCTTTCGAGCGTAGGTCGGGTTAAAGACTAGTTATTTCTAGTATTGAAACTGCCAATCAATACAAATTAGAATTTATCAAAAATGTGATGTATAAATATCACGCAGTTGAGCATAATTTACAAGGATTGTTGAGCGCAAGCTAGAATTATATCATGGAAGGCTTAAGAATATAAAGTTTAGCCATTTTTGAACCCTAACGCAATTGTATTTAACTTTTTGACTGCGCTGGTGATAACCATAGCAGTAGGTTTTAAACGCAGCTCATATATGTAGCAAAATGTGTGGCATATTCCATATTGATCACCATCTTTGTTCCATCAATGATATCAATGATATGGAGAAAAGTGTAAGGCCTCAGGAGTTGCTATACAAATAAATTCTGTTGTTAGGCTTAATCACCGTATTGGTTCAAAAGTTACGAATAGTCGTGCTTCAGTGTAGTTCTCATTTTCATACTGGCTAACTGAATCAATTAACTCGAATTATAAATTGCGAATATTGTAGGCACAGTGTGTCATTTAATGAAGGAGTTTCTACCAATTTAGAATTTATAATGGACAACTTCTGAATGCCGTAAAACGTAAATTGCTCGCTACTATAGGTCCGTTGAAGACTCAAGCTTTTCTTTTTTGTACAGTGCTAATTAAATATTTTCTAGTGATAGGAGATAAAAATAAATTTAAGATACATAAATATATGTTTAAAATAAAGATTGTCAAGCGGAAACCTTAATTAAAAAATGTTTTGCGATTTGCGCGATTAACTTTAGAAACCATAATCGAATCTAAGCACGTGAGCGCAAAAACTAAGGTAAGGAGCATAAACAATTTCACTTTAAAGTTGGACTTGACTTTAGGCTGGTGATTGGTTCGTGATTAACGCACCGTTGAAACACATGAACTGGGGTACAAATTCCAAACCTTCGCATTGTCATCACCATATTAAAAACCACACGGAACCAAGTAATCGAGCCTTACACTTCTAACAACAAGCAATAACTTTGTCATTTCCAATGCTTGTTGAAAAACAAAATATTTCAGATTTGGAATTTTAATATTCAAGTAATAAGCTCTCACTCATTAACCACTCGTTGTGCCTGTCTGATTCCTTTGTATGTTCGCTAAGTTGAGAAAATTGTCCCAAAGCTGAACGGTGGCGTTGTTGGAGCGATAAGCATAACGCATAATTTGATTCATTTCTAAGACCACAGTTATTGAAATAACAACAATTTGTTATTTTGCAACACGAATTTATTCTTATTTTATTGCCATCATGACATGAAAAACGTTTCCGCTTGGAAATCCTGACTTCATGCATTCACTTCATAAATTTTACTTTAAAATATATAACTTTAAAGTTGGCACTGTAAAACTGCTATAACATTTTCAGGTACAATATTTATTTCTACTTCCAGAAAATCGCATAATACTTCATATTACAAAAAAGAGACTATAAATAGTAAATTAGAGCATTTTTATATCATACATTTTCTTCGTAAATTCTTAGAAATAAGGCCTCCAAGCACAATTCTAATTTTATCAATAACTGGAGCTGCTTATCCTTCTTGTAGATTTCAGAGAAGGCTTTGTGACGATGGTGATTTTAGTGTGAGTCGTTGTAACTCGTACCCCAGATCATGCTATTTAGCGGTGTGCTGGTTATAAGTCCATCTCCATTATTATGGTGACTTTATATGTAAAACCTCGTAAAAAGACAAATTATAATATGGTGGGTTTTACCTCAAAAACGAAAGAATCATGGCAATTTTTTACTTTGATGTACGAGCAGTTGAGCCTAGTTCTATTTTATGCGGCAAAAGATTTGTTGAAAATTTGAAACTGAAAAAACAGTTTGGGCCAACGCTGTTCACAGCTTGGGCTAAGATTTCGGATTTTTACGGAAGAAATCCAGATATTTAATTGTGATAACCCTGACCATCACACTTGATTTAAAAATTCAGATCACGTCCAGGCTTGGATGCTTATCGCCATATTCCCGTTATCCTATTTTAAACCAGGTCTACTGGGATGGTCTTGTCTGTCTGTCTGCTATCGTTCTGTCGGTCGGTCTGTCGCCAAAACAGGAGTAAATACATGCAAACATTAGCGCATTTAATAAAAAATTTACCCGCGATAGAAAGCACAAATAAAAAATAAATAAGATTACAAAAACACAGATTAACGTGAATACGGCGAAATTAAACCTTGCTGCTTCGCCGTTACACATTGAAATTTTCTTACAATCTGAAGCGTCTAGAAATTTTCAGAACCCTACAAATACGTGTCTATATTTAACCTAATCAAGCATCACCTTTTTTAAGTAAATATTCCAAACAAAAATTAGAAAGTCATATAAATAACTATCAAATCAATTTAATCCAGTCAAATCAAATCTGGGACATTGCCTTTAGGCTTATTCAAGTAAGGAGTTGGGAGGTACTTAACCTTCCGGTATTATAAGTGATTACGAGTCAACCGTACGGCCCATGCACATCGCGCTCTGCACTCGGCACAGGGTTTAGACGTTTCCCATACTCACCTATGCTGAAATCAAAGCAAACAGCCTAGGTGACTATAGGAAAGGGCTAAACCCTGTGTCGAGTGCAGAGCGCGATGTGCATGGGCCGTACGGTTGACTCGATATGACGTATAATAATTAGTAATTAAATTACTATGGCAGTTGTCTGTAAATGGAGCTCATATATTTGCAAAATTGCTAATGCTAACTTCATATTGATCACCAGCTTGGTTCCAAAGATACCAAGGATTGTATAAGGACTTAAAAATAGCTAATACTAATTATTTCGACGCCGTCCGTTGCAAATGCCAACGAGAAGATAATGATGCCCATATGTTGTATAATTAAAGGCGCCAATTATTAAAATTAGGTTTCTCAAAAATTACAATGAAAGTAAACCGTATAATAAACCATAATTTGCAAGGATTGTTGAGCGCAAACTAGAAAAATAGCCGAGTTTTTAGAATGGAAGGCAATAAAACCAAGAATTATGTCATTTATACGTTGTGGTTGTACTCAATTTTTGGCTAAGCTGGTGACTACTAAGAAAGTAGTCTCATAATGCAGCTCATGTATTGGGCAATATTTTTGGCTGACTTCATATTGATCACCAACTTGGTCCAAAAGTAATGATGAGCAGGATTGTATCTAGTTAAGTTGGACGCCGTACATTGTCAATATGGAGTAACCTTAATAACAATATCTCCGTTTTCCGGTTGGCAATCCTAAAAATAATAATGGATTTGGTACGTTGCACATGCATAATTATAAATAAGTACACATTAAGTCAATTGACAGTTTTTAATTTGAAACATAGGTATACCCTATTCTTGAGTGGACATAAGAGCTCTATTCTATTTAAGCTATTCGGTCACTTTTAAGTTAGACAGCTTATAGGCTTGTAAGATCATACAGGTACTGCCAATTGGTTTGATTTGTACTTATTTATATTATCGGGTATTTGGGACAGACAAATGATGTAAAAATTCCGTAGATAGGCAAAAAGTACTGTTATTTGGGACAGACAAATAATTTAAAACTCCGTATATAGGACAGAAAAATATTTTAAAATACCGTATTTGGGACAGAAAAATATTTTAAAATACCGTATATGGGACAGACAAATATTTTAAAACAGCGTATATGAGAGAGACAAATAATTTAAAATAGCGTATATGGGGCACAAATATTTTAAAATACCGTATATGGGACACAAATATTTTAAAATACCGTATATGGGACAGACAAATATTTTAAAACAGCGTTTATGGGACAGACAACAAATTTAAAATAGCGTATATGTAATATGGGACACAAATATTTTAAAATGCAGATTGCAGAAAGATACATGCCAACAAATTTAAATTTGCTCGTGCTGTTTACATGCATACTTGATATGCGTGGCCTATCCCCTTCCAGGGATATGAATGCTTCGTATCTCCAGCTTCCTTCTCTTGGCATGGACTGGTATGAGCAGACATTCGGTTTAAGAGCAATTTCGGGGAGAAGTTCATGGGGGCCTGCTGCAATGCAAAGTACTCTTGCTTGTGCTAGTGGGATGGGATGCCCGCATGACTCTCGCCTCGCGGCAACTCTCTCTTGTGGAAAATTTTAGGCTGTTCACAGTCCACAAGCCTCCCTGTCTAATGCATACCGAACCGAGTGTTGATTTGCCGCTGCCGCGCGCCAGCTGTTCAAGGCAAATTTAAATTTTCCCGCTCCGGTACGAGAGTCGTCAAAAAACCAAATGTTCCTACTATGTTTGCATACCCCTGAACTAAACTAACAAAACTAAATATTAAAACTAAAAACGTGTAGAGAGGCTTTCACTGTTTGTGCAATCGGATTTTGCAATAATCAAGAGAATCTGATCTCAGAGATAAATCAAATGAATCCAAATTCCGACTTCCGACCGAGCTTTGCTCAATCTAAAGCCATGTCGTTAAGTCATAATACAGGCGGCAACCGTGCTGGCGTAGACCCGGATCAGGTCATCCAAGTAGAATCTCTGGTAAGTCAATTTTAAACTTGCAACTTCCCAGTATTCATCATTTTGAAAGGTTAACCCTGCCAAGCCAGATTTTGAAATTCCTGATTCTAAAGCGATGAATAATAAATATATATAATGTATCGTATCAATATTTAAGTAGCAACCATACTATTTCCTTGCAAGGTTTATTTTAATTATGCTTTTTATTATTCCTTTTAGGACAAAACAAAAATAACCTACAAGTTTGAAACGCTAGGCAAATGGAAGAAAAATTATGACGATCAAAAGCTGCTCTATATTATTTCGGGTTTCAAACACTGCCACACTTCTCGAAGTCTTTATTTCTGTATTGAATTCGACGGTAACGTAAACCCAAAAGCTGTAATATTATGTATTATGTATTGTGTGATATTTGTTTTCAGAACAAAAGTTTTGCTCGTCTTTTCCATGACATTAGGGCACTAGTCGCCCGTTACATAGCTTACCAAAACCTTTGCTATATGAGGTTTTCGATTCAGAAGCTAGAAATGATACTCCAGAACAAGAAGCGAAATGGAAAATCAGAAATTAGAGAAATCAGGGCCCGGACAAAATCCTACTTTAAAGAAGTCCTCTGAAGAAATCCTTGTTAATCTTAAAATCGAATCCGAAATCAAAACCCCTTATTAGTCGTTTTTAAAACCAGAAATCAAAACTCTTTCGTGATTTTTAAAATCTAAAATCAAAATCCTCCAATTTTTAATTTGGACTTTGCAATGTTTAAGGCCCAAAAATCCCTTAACGCCAATTCGGAACTTCCAAAATCAAAATCTGTTTAAGTTTGACGTGACGAGTATTTTGGCGACAGACCGTAGTTGCCAGAGCCACTCAATGAACGGGAACGGGTGGGCTGGGGATGGGGAGTTGGAAGTTTATAAGTTGTACTTTTTGTTGTTCAATGTGACATTAATTAGGTCATGTTAGGTTAGAAAAAGCCCGCAAGCACTGGATTTCACCTTCAGCACGGTCTAGCACCTGCAGGTTTCGCGGGAAGTGAGTTTTTGCATTAAGCTGTGAGTTTGGAGCGAGATTTAGGAAAACGATTAGTCATTGGAATTGAAAACACGCGTCCCGACTAGACCCGAGTTAGTCTCTACTCCCGATAGAAAAAATAGGTTTTAATGTAATACGGAAATATAATCTGCTTCATCCATTTTGAGCGTCCCGTCGAGGTTTCCAATATCGAAAATAGCGTGTTGTTTTCGTCAACACAGCCTTTTTTTTAAGACAGCACCTGACATTATATTTATATCGAATAATGGAGAATTTTTCGTGATTCCAGTCACGGTGGCTCGAACTCGACACTTCTCTATTGCTACTGAGTGTTAACTGTTGGTTTTGCTTGCAGAAAAAGAACTGTGCCTGTTGAACTACGAATATTTGCCTAATGACTCCACACTCACTGTGGTTGTCGAAGTGGAAGCAGCTTTTTTCGAATTGTTGAATTACAATGATGTGGAAGTTGCAATAGCAGTTACAGATCAATCAAAAATTCGTCGAGTCGACGTGACAAAGGTGTGTCATTCATAATTCTTAGCATCCTTATTAAAAACATATATATGTTAACACATATGTGTATTCCTGTTTGCTCAAAATTATTGGAATCAAAATCAAAAACTGCTGAGCTCAGAAAATCAAACCTTGAACTGATCAATTTAACACAAGCAAATTATCACAGTTTATTTAGCGCTACTTCCGTTCCGTGTGAACGCACTTGCCTATTTAACTCGTCAGTCGAACATTATACAACAACAAGCTGTCCGTTCCAAACAACTTTGCATATCATCGGTGATAAATGCAAACGCCGTTTAAAGTATAGATACGTCGTTTGCATTCATCACCAAAGATATGTTTTAGGGTAGTCAAAAATGTGTCTAATTTAGTTAAAATTGTAAAGCAACAGTTTTAGAACATTAAAAACCGAAACAAATGTAAAAAATATCTTATTATTGTGTGCATGTGCCTTTGTGTGCGAACCCCTATTCTTATCACATTAGTACTAGTGTTCGATTAGTATGGCAGCAAATTTTTAACCTGTCCGTATTGTAATACGCCTTGTATTCTTACATTCTTTAAGGTATCCGTTGAAAATTACTGGAAACCTCTGCACTACGAGCTTCATTATGGTGAACTGTTCGACCAAAATCTGAGAGATGATGCTGCAAAAATTTGCTCATATATTTCCAATTTTGAATATCAATATTCTTCAAAAACCAAGAGGTTTAATATTAAACATAAAGGTAAGAGCCGCAGTCAAACCGCACACCGTACCAGCTATTTTTCGCGATATCATCAGTAGAAAATAAAATTTGAAAAGCAAAACTCAGTATAAAAAATGTCAGAAGTTTGCGAATTGGAGCTCCGGTGAACGCTGGAGATGGTCTGATATTAAGTAGATTGTAATCAGAGTGTACTTACTATTAAGTAGGCGCAGCACTGAAGTAAATTTAAAAGCAGTAGCTCGTGAAATTATTGAGTTTGACTACCTAGCTGAATGATTAGGCTTACAACGGTCATATTACAATTTTCGATTCACTGGATTTTTCACCGTGTGTCGGATTGAATAAATTCGTTTGGTTTATTAGCTTAATTAGAGTGTACAATTTACATGCTTTACGGTTTGGTTCCAAGCTTCCGGAGGTTTTATCTAGGTTTTATTGATAATGAAAAACAAATTCGCCAATGAGGATCTAGCTAAAAATCGCAATGGAATCAGTCAAACACGTACAAGTTGTTGGCATGAAAGAATGTAGCATTCTAAAAAGTCAGATAATTTAAATTACTTAAATTTTGATGTTTACAGTTGATCCAAACGAATTAACCCAATTACAAAATTATGTTGATGGAAAGACGCACTTAACAGTTCGTGTTAATCGAGGTGTTCAAAGACTCCTCCACCATCACTGTAAAGATAAAGAGTTCAAAATTATTCTAAACTGCAAAGAGATTCGAAACTGTGAAGTTTTAAGAAGAGCTGGAAAGGTAATTATTGACATATCGTAAACATGTATTGGAATCTTAAAATTATTTGTTCTCTCCTAGCGTGCAATCAAAATCTATTTATGCTTAGTACTGAAAATCCATTAGGGAAGGGCCAATACCCGTGCCTTTGGGAACTAAGCACTGGTTTTTTAAACGAAGTACATTTTCAGAGCGACTTATAATTATTCTGTCTGCAAAAGAGTAAAATGTTTAGCTAAATCTTCTCTACTAATTCTAAATCGGAGGTGTTGTGTTAGGTTATAACATGTTCTAAAAGTTGAGAATCTTAAGCTAACCTAACGCTAGAAATTGAGAATCCCAAGCTAACCTAACATAACATATGTTAAGTAGATGCAAGATTCCGAGATAAAAATCAGTTTTGATTTCGACGTTTAAGTAGATGCAAGAGAACGCTTTTAGAGCCAATTTGTTCAAAAAAGTTGCTATTACTCAACAGCAATTATTAGTATTATTAGATAATTACAAGCTCGTTCGAGCCGTGCTCACCAGACTCAAAATTATTGAATTTATATTTGAAAGAAATTAAAATTCAATTATGAACCCTTATCGTATCGTGCTGGCGAGAATACATTAGCATATTTGTTTAACTTAAACTCGCTCGGTTCTTAATTACACAGATTTTAATTTTGGCATTAAATGGAAGTGATCAGGTATTAACCATGCTTTGTTTCTCATATTTTAGGGTATCTACTCGTTTAAGTTTTACAACGTCAAGGAGATTGGAAAAATTATGAGTGGTTTTTCCCACACTTTACGCCTGGTAAGTCGTGATACACATCATTCAAAGGGTTTCCACATTAAAAGTTAACTTTCAAACATTTCTAAATGACTTTTCTTGTCTGTTTTGTCATACTTCATTGGAACGCCCATGAAGAGTCATCATGTCATGGTTTTTATAGGGTTAGGGCCTTAAGGATCACTATTGAAGGTTTAAAGATGAAATAATAGGTTGCAAAGACGCTAATAAACCAGTTACTGACGATCAAGGGCTTTCTAACGTCGTATTGTTCAATCAAATTAGGGAGGGCGAGCTATACAGAGCTAATAAAAAGCATACCATTTAATTTCTTTAATTTGACAGAATCCAGGTTCGCGAAATTCTCTCGGAGTTTTTACGCTTCTTAAACTTTTCGGACTTTTCGGAAAGTTTAAATATTCGTATATATACAACGAAGCAACCTTTGAGGACAAAAATTCCATAGCTCTAGCGCTAAGTAAGTCATTCAGTGTAACGCAAGATTAGTGCGTGAAATCCACCATTATCGACTACAACATAACCGGAGAATAGTTTTTAGACCAGAAAGCATACTGTGATAGTCAGATCCCAAAATTTTACAACTTACCTACTAAATATTATAATCTTGTGTATAGGAGTTTTGCAATCCTTGGAATTGGACTTTTCTAGAGAAGGGTTTCACAACAAATATGTTCAATTTATACCCGAACAAAAAGCTACAGTATCTTTAGAGAATCGACTACGAGGGCTTGCCAAGGAGATTCTTGATACAGTTACCACAAGTGACGCAGAAGAACATAGTGATCTTTTAAACATCCCAATTATACACCAGGAGGAAGAAAGGTCGCCAATACCAACGAAACCAAAATATGAGTAAGTTCTGGCAGTCGTAGTATTACAATGTTTGCAAGATACATTCCGCAAAATCGTATAGCTTCCATGAAATTTATCTTCTGCAGAGTGTATTCTGATTTACATCAGTACTCTTCAATTTTTATGGGGCTGTTGGAAATTGAAGACCAAGAGCAGGAGCGACATCGTCGCAAGTCTCCGCTCCATGTTGTGTCAGTTTGTGGATCAAAAACTCTTCAAGAAACAAGCGATGTTGCTGTTGTGGTGACAAAGAATGGGAGTATACCCAAATGGATAGTAAAATGCGTCACAGTGAAGCTAGAAATTAGTGTGGACGATACTTTGCAGAAAGTTCTTGTGCAAGTTCAAAAGGTGGAGGGCACTGCAATCTATCTCTGCTTTCAAACAAGCAACGATCCATTATGGGGTTTGCTTCAAGCTCCCGGGAAATTAGCAAAAATTTACCAATATGGCAATCCAAGCATGGCGAGTATCATCTCTAGCATGAGCTATTTTCGGGATCGATATGGATCATCAGAAAGCGAATTCAACCGAGCTGTTCTTGGAAAATATGGAAAACGGAATATAACAGAATCGGTAGTCACTTGGCCCTCAACTTTGAACGCAGAACAGGTAATATTGTTATATGTACGTCATTTTGACGAGAGGAGTGGTCAGTCTTTCCCCGGACCTGAAAACTTCAATAACAGCTATAAAAGCCACTCTATGAACTATGAATCGTGTAGTTCGATACAGCCACTCTTTAAGTTCAGCTCCAGATTGGCCGGTACAGCGGGAGTATTTTCATGTTTTGTGTCTTCGAGTTTATTGTTCTCATTTGCTGATTGTAAATGTTAATTTTATAGACTCTTTAAACATGAGTTAGCACGGGTGAGCTTTCAGAACGATATAAATATAATGTGGATAAACCATGGAATACAGCATAATTAGCAAGGATTGTAGAGCGTAATCAAAAATTTACAATGTTAGGCGAATTTGTGTAATAATTAAATTCGAACGATCAGTCAGTTTTGTAATTTTATATACATATACTCACCTTTTTAACTAACGTGGTGATTACTATGACAGTTGTTTGTAAATGGAGCTCATTATATTGGGCAAAATGTACGGTTGACTTCATATTGATCACCAGCTTCGTTCTAAAGATACGAACAATTGAAAAGGCCTTAAAAGTAGGTAATACTTTAATTAATTTCGACGCCGTCCGTTGCAAACGCCAAGAATACGATGCCATATTTTGTATTTCTGAAGGGCTAATTAATAGAATTAGACTTTTTCTATTTATATTGTCACTGCAACATGCAATACAACTTAATTTAAAAGGATTGTTGAGCGCAAATTAGAATATTCGGCAAATTTTGGCACTTGATAAACTCGAACAATTAGATCTTAGGTTTGAGTCCATGGCCCTAGGCTTATTTTTACAGTGCTAATTAAAGATTCTAGTATTACACAAGATAGATATGATTTTAAGATATGATAATATATGTCAAAATCAAGGATTGTCAAGCGGAAACTTTATTTGTGAAATGTTTATAATTTGAACAATCGACGATGGAATTCAAGTTCGAGTGGCGATTCTATGCACTATTTGAAACCCAGTTAACGATTTTAGAATAACCTAACTAAACAAGGAATTATCTCAATCATAGAAAGCTTTAAAGTAGCTAATAAAAATTAAATTTCGACGCCGTGCGCTGCAAATGTCAACGAAAAAAAGATGCCTATATTTTGTATTACTGAAGGCGCTAATTGATAGAATTAGATTCTTTTCTAATTTTAAGGTAGTTGAACCACGCAAAACAGCATAACTTGAAAGGATTGTTGAGCGTAAGTAAACCAGAATATCAGGCGAATTTTGGCAATGGATAAACTCAAACAATTTGCCAGTTTTGAACCCTTACACACGTGTACTCAACCTTTTGACTAAGCTGGTGATTACTATGGCAGTGGTCTGTAAATGGAGCTCATATATTGGGCAAAATTTACGTTTGATTTCAGATTGATCACCAGCTTGGTTCCAAAGATACGAACAATTATATAAGTAGCTAATACTCTAATTAATTTCGACGCCGTCCGTGCAAATGCCAAGGATAAGATGCCTCTATTTTGTATTTCTGAAGGCGTTAAATAATGGAATTAGACTTTTTTTAAAATTATATTGTCACTGCAACATGCAATACAGCATAATTTAAAAGGATTGTTGAGCGCAAATTAGAATATTCGGCAAATTTTGGCAATTGATAATCTCGAATAATTAGATCCTAGGTTTGTGTCCATGGCTATGGACCTATTTTTACAGTGCTAATTAAAGATTCTAGTATTACATAAGATAGATATGATTTTAAGATATGATAATATATGTCAAAATCAAGGATTGTCAAGCGGAAACTTTATTTCTGAAATGTTTGTAATCGGAACTATCGACGCTGGAATTCAAATTCGCGTGGCGATTCTATGCACTATTTGAAACCCAGTTAACGATTTTGGTATAACCTAATTAAACAATTAATTATCTCAATCATAGAAGGCTTTAAAAGTAGATAATAAAAATTAATTTCGACGTTGTCCGCTGCAAATGCCAACGAAAAAAAAGATGCCTATATTTTGTATTATTGAAGGCGCCAATTGATAGAATTTGATTCTTTTCTAATTTTAAGGTATTTGAACCACGCAAAACAGCATAACTTGAAAGGATTGTTGAGCGTAAACCAGAATATCAGGCGAATTTTGGCAATGGATAAACTCAAACAATTTGCAAGTTTTGAACCCTTACACACGTGTACTCAACCTTTTGACTAAGCTTGGTGATTACTATGGCAGTTGTCCGTAAATGGAGCTCATATATTTGGCAAAATTTACGTTTGATTTCAGATTGATCACCAGCTTGGTTCCAAAGATACGAAAAATTGTATTAGGCCTTAAAAGTAGCTAATACTAATCATTGTCGGGCCTTTAAGCCCATCTATATACATAAAATCGTACTTTGTATGTTTAATTGAGCCCTATCTCCTCCTAAACTAAGCCACGTACAGGGGTGAGCAATACCTCAAAATTTAGCTAATTTTTTAAATTTTTTAATGGCCAAGTTTGAGCCCCGCTTGATATCACCTTTGACCTGTATGACCCTGAAGGCT
>VNWX01001897.1:0-13625 GCA_009869905.1 Ceratophysella communis | reverse complement strand
TACTCGGCCGACCGAGTACTCGTTCCATCACTAATTTTGAGATATGAATTATGAATAAGAATGGGTAATTGATGATTGATGATCGTTCTGTTTTGCAGACCTGAAAACAAGGACTACTCTGTTCATCGTCTCATTCTTGGAACTCATACCTCAGATGAGCAAAATCATCTTCTCATTGCTTCTGTTCAGCTTCCCAATGAAGATGCTACTTACGATGCTACACACTATGAGAGTGAAAAAGGAGACTTTGGTGGATTTGGATCTGTTTCTGGAAAAATTGAAATCGAGATCAAGATCAATCACGAGGGTGAGTGGTGTCTATATAAGCGCTTACTATTTATGCATTATTCGTCCCTCCTGCTTTTAAAATTCAGGCGTTCAAATGACTAATTCTTTGCAGGGGAGGTCAATCGAGCTCGTTACATGCCACAAAATCCGTGTGTTATTGCAACAAAGACTCCTTCATCGGACGTTTTGGTCTTTGACTACACTAAGCATCCATCTAAACCTGACCCAAGTGGAGAGTGTCACCCTGATCTCCGACTTCGTGGACATCAAAAAGAAGGGTAAGAAGCGGCAAGCGGCAGTGCGATAATACGTGATTGTAATTTGAGATTTGTGTTTGAAATGAGTTTCCTACGCAGTCTTTTTTATTGTACGTACACAAACTCAATTCTCTAATTAATTACCTACATACATACATATAGCTATGGATTGTCGTGGAACCCAAATCTGAATCGGACACTTGCTCTCAGCTTCTGATGACCACACAATTTGTCTTTGGGATATCAACACTACTCCAACCGCTCTTGGTCGTGATCATATTATTGAAGCTAAGACCATCTTCACTGGTCACACCGCTGTGGTTGAGGATGTTGCATGGCATCTGCTTCATGAGAGCCTTTTTGGCTCTGTCGCTGATGATCAGGTAATAAATTACGGATCTCCAAGGAATTGTTCGCAAAAATGCATCTTAGAGTAGCTTAATTCTTATTGCGGTATTTTTGCGTCCTAGAAATTGATGGTTTGGGATACTCGGTCCAATAACACTAGCAAGCCGAGTCATACTGTTGATGCCCATACTGCTGAAGTCAACTGTTTGTCCTTCAACCCCTATTCTGAATTTATTCTGGCTACTGGGAGTGCAGACAAGGTAGGCAATTTAAATTGCAGATCTGCGTGACGTGACGCACTGTTTCTTTTTGTAATTTCAAACTCCAACGATAATGGTAATTTGATTAGTCGTACTGACTCCTTGTTATTTCCTGCCTTTCAGACGGTCGCACTTTGGGACTTGCGAAACCTTGAAGTTGAAACTCCACTCATTTGAATCTCACAAGGACGAGATTTTCCAGGTTCAATGGTCTCCCCATAATGAAACGATTTTGGCTTCTTCTGGAACTGACAGACGTCTTCATGTCTGGGACCTTTCCAAGATTGGCGAGGAGCAGAGTGCTGAAGATTCTGAGGATGGTCCTCCTGAGCTTCTCTTCATTCACGGTGGCCACACGGCTAAAATCTCCGACTTTTCGTGGAATCCCAATGAACCTTGGGTTATTTGCTCTGTCTCAGAGGATAACATTATGCAGGTTAGTGATGACATCGACATGATAGTACAGCTATGATGAGCATGTATCTAGGAATCGCTATCACTTAAGATAAGCCTCATTCTTTGTCTCATTTTTTAAATCATACAGGTTTGGCAGATGGCTGAAAATATTTACAATGATGAAGATCCAGATGCAGCTGGAGCCGGTGGAAGTGGCGGAGTGTCTGCGGATATGCTCGACAACTAAATAATTGGAACTTCACTCCACGGTTTTACTAGAATAACGTATTTGTAAGATTTGGAACTTTTTCTATTCAATTGCTTACCGATGTCTACAACACCAACCATTTTTCGATTGTTTTCCATTATTTTTAAGCCCCTGCAGACGGGCATTGTAATTAAATATCCCGGCTATATGTTGATTGATGGTTCGGTTGGATTTTTCAGCTACAATAATATTTATTCGTTCTACTATTCCGGAACTATTCATTAGAATGTAACGTAAGTACACCCAGTAAATAATTAAATTTGTTCGTACCACATCAACTAAGTTTTGTTAAAAATAGCATGTATCTGGCAAGGCAAGTATTACAAGGGAATAAATTACCATTTGCTCTTCCTTCGATGCTAAATTGGTCTGATTTTGGATTTTGGCTAATTTTTTCGGCGCTAATAAGCCTCAAGAACTTCGCAATTGCCTTACTTCTTTGTTACCATGACGCTAAACGTAGACTTGATGTTGGCATAATCAACTCTGACATATAAAAACTTCAAGCTGGTGGGATCGAAGGTTTACTCCAATCAAAATAACGGTTTTCATTTCTACTCACATTTCGCAAGCATAAAATATCTGATCTAAGATCTAACTGGAGAGATCGTGATCGTATAGAGTAATTTAAAGTACGGGGTGTCATCCATCAAGATGGAATCGCAATATGGAGTCCGAGGTAATTACGGTGCTATTCATACAGTTCAAAATTAAGTAATGATTTTGGACTCCTTTGGCTAATGCACGCCGAATTTTATATATTCACAGAGACCCCTTCATCGAAGAAAAAGAAACCTACTAACAAGCCGTCTGAACTCATGCAAATGGCTTCCGCTTCCGCAGCATCGATGGTCGCAAAGCCGGCATTGACAAAACCTCTGGCCCCGGATTTGAGTCGACAACCGAAAACTATGAACGCAATGGGTAAAAATTACTTTTGAATTCATCTCGTAAACCAATTCAAAACGAGCGTTCAATGCACTGACATGCCGATATTTCTTAGGCATTGCCTCCATTTTGAAAAAGACTGACAGTAAGCGGGAGTCTAGCGCAACACCAGGTCAGCTTAGCACGGATTTGCTCAAGACATCCAAGTCTATGAGCTCTGAAGGGTCTGGTGACATCGACTACAGGCGCAAATCAAGCGTTCGACGAAAATCAGGGAAATCCGATGACCTCCGGAAGCCATCTTCTCATTCTCGTCGAAGTACATTGGGTATTAGGAGAGGCAGTTCTGCTGGAAGCCTTGACAAACACCGCTTGTCTGCTACATGTAATATCCAGCTATTTGGATGCGTAGTCTGAATAATTTCTCGGTGAAAGTCCATAACAGTTAAATTATAACATTAGCTCAAAACTTCGAGAAATCTCCTAACCATTCTCCGAAAGATGATCGATCCGCAACGACTTCATTGGACAAAATGGTGGTTGATGCCGACGACGACTGGGATATGTTTATTGCCGAAGAAGCTCCAGACTTTGATGACACCGAGTTACTGGAGCAGGACCCACAATTCGAGATGGCAATCGTCGAAATCGATGTGAATGATGCTTTGGAAGAAATGGACAGTAGTTTGAAGAAGTATGAATTACCAGGTTCAACCAAAGTATCGATTTTTCTTAATGATTTCGAATACTGTTTTTCTGGATTTCAGAGCTCTTGCCCAAGCACGTTTGACGGATCGTGAGAAAACTGTTTTGTCGGACAAGTTTGGCTTGATCCTTCAAGCTCTGGTCTCCTATCAAGAAAGCGAAGTCGAAATCATCGATAATCTCCGCATGAAAACGAACATTATGGACGTGCTCAACATCTTTATTTCTGCTCAAGTGGAGGTTGGGTTCTCATCGAATTATACCGGAAGAAGGTGTAGAGGAACCACCGGAACCAACGCCAGAACAGACTCATCGCCGGTCAGACTCCTTGCCGACAGAAGAACTCAAGCCTGCAGAAGGAGAGGAGCAACCAAAAGAGGGTCATAAAGACAGCCAGGGAATTTCCATTGATGAAATGTCAGCTTCCACTGTTCGAGAAACACTGCTTATGCAGAAGAATAAGTAAGATCCTGTGTCTGCGATGCCAAATTTTAAATTAACCAAATTTGACTGTGTCTCTACCAAATTCTCCGTATTTTCTTCGAATAAATTCGCCGTCTGATCATTAAATTTGTGTCCCTGCTCATTTTAGACTGGAAATGCAGGAAAGCATGCGAATGGTTCATTTATTAGAACTGAAGCAATTGGAATTTGAGAGAACCTTACTGGCAATTCATTATTCTCGAATGGTCAAGCCGTCTGATTTGATTCGTCAGATGAAGGTTAGTTTTTCGAAATATGGGCGTATTAAAGGTTCTAAGAATGCTATGGTATTCTCTATACTTTATATATTTCATTAGGACTTGCGAAAAAACGTGAATGATCTGAAACTGGAGCTATCTACAATTCAAAATGAAATAACTCAGCTTCAACTGGACATCGGTGCTGAAGAGAAGGGTCTCAAGGATGATGAATTGGTCGTGGATAAGTGGGATTTGGATGTGCTCACAAAGCAGGTAACGAATCATACATACTGATTTGTTCATCTAGCAATGTTTCATGTAACTACATCAGATTTTATAACAGATGGACGTTCAGCAAGGAGCAAATCGACCGTTGCACATGGCCAGAGAAGCAGACAAAGAAGCTCATCGCCTCGAGCAACTTGACGATGTTGTGGTCACACTTGGGTCACACTTGGTTGACGGCTACGAGACAGCCAAGTCGCTCCAAGCTGAGTTGGACATTCAGACTGCCGAGCTGAATATTTTGCTGAAAGAAGAATCCAGAATGCAGCAGCACCGAAAGCTCTCGCTTCATGAGACAGAGACTCTAATGGCGGACTTGGAAGCTATGAACAGAAGAGAGCAGAGTCTCTTGGATCGAGTTAGTTAAATTTATTCTAAAAAATACCGAAATATTCTGAATTTTACTTTAAAAATTCATTTAATTACAGAACGCCGCTTGTACAGAAAAACTAGCCAACTGCGTAAAAGCAAGGAAACAGCTATACGAAGATCTCCATCATATTCACAATGATGCAAATAAGGCTCTCCGAGAATACCAAAAATTGGAACGAACGATTCGCTTGGCACATGATGCTCATATCAATGCTAAAATGGCTTATGATAAAATGAGATCCGCTTTCGATGCAACTCGACCCAAAGATGACTCCAATAATTGGGAAAAGTTGAATAAGATGTTTCTCCGTGAAATTGCCAACTTGAAAACAGCATTGAATAAGAAATTGGATGAAGCTGCTATCAAAGCGAGTCAAGTGGATAAACTTCAAAAGAAACTCAATGAATTGTATGAAGATCAGATTAATTGTGGGAAGGAGCTGCAGGAATTGGTGGGTAGCGCTTGCGGAAACTTTTCTGGCAATTTCTCTACTATTCGAGCTTAATAAGTTAACATCGAATTTTTGACCAGATTCGAACTACAGTCCGAAAGCGTCGTGAACGAGAAGAAAAATCTGAACAATGTATCAAGCTGGAAGCTCAGATTTTCAAAGTTCTGGCTGACAAAAAAGTAAATATTTTTCAATTATTTCTAGCAAGTTTATATTTCATTGAGTCTTACGTATGCCTTCCAGATGCAACTCTTAGTTTTGGATGACTGTGCTCGTACAGAGCGTGACCTGCATCATTCTACAGAAGTCGTTCGAGAAAAATACACAAAAATTAAAATTGAACGAGCTGCCGTCATGAATGATCTCATTGCTGCTCGTCAAAAAGTCACTGAACAAATAGAGAAGCTGAAAATCTGTCATAATGAAATCGAGTCATATACCAACCAATGCTTCGATCGTGAACGGTAGGCTAAGTTCTTAAACCACAGCTATATTTAAAAACTTATTTCATGTCTTCATTATTCAGAGAAATCCTGCGGACTCATTACCTCAATCTGAATGCCGGACTTGCCCGTGACTCAGTTCGTAACGACGCTCTTCGAAGTGTCCAAAAATATCGCTTCCATCGAACTGAGCGAGATGAGCTACAACTCTGCAATAAAACTTTACGCAAAGAAATTGCACGGCAGAGAGTTGAAGTTGGAGAGATTCGAGAAAGATTTGAAACAGCAATTCATGACAGTAACAAGTGTGCAATTCTTGTGCGAGAACGAACAGAAGAAGTTTGTACATTCATTGAACGAATCAAGTCTTATGAAATGATTTTACTTCGAGGACAACTCAACTTGACAACACGTGAAATTGAAAAGAATAAGCTGTTGGAAGTTTTGGATATTGTTCGGAAGCATTTGATGCATGTTGCGGTCAAGTAAGTGAAAATATTAATTTAAAGTTACGATTCGATTTGGTCTAATTTTGAGCTTGTTTGGATACTAGCCGTCCCGACGAAGGAGGTACCTTTCAAAAAATTGAAGTCCTCCGTAAGAAGTTCATGCAGGTCACCAGAGAGCGCCGTGCTCTTGAAGAAGAAATGAATAATGTCTACGACAAGAATCGGTAAGCGGTCATTGCAGCCGAATGTACCAAAATCAACACTGAAAAATCTTTTACTGATTGCCTACTTGCTTTCCAGAGTTCGTGAAATTCATCACAATTGGATTGAAGAGCGTGAAACTGTTCCTCAGCTCAGTAAAAAGATCGAACATTTGGAACAACTCTTGGCTACACGAGACTGTCGGATTTTAGAACGCTCGTTGACTGTGAAGCAGATCGAGTTTCTGACTGAAGGCTCGATTGAACGCGCATGCTGGCTCAAGAAGCGCTATGAAAATGACATCAAAGACCTTGTCAGCATTCGGAAGAATCTTTACCACCTGTCGGCCAAGATTGATGGCATGATCTGTGAAACTTCTGTTGCATTTTCAAAGGCTGAATCAACGGAATCCGAGTATGGTTTTCATTATTTCGTAGTTCTAATCATTGTTAGCATTTCAAAATTTAAACCCATTTTCATTTTCAAGGTACATGAAACTCAGAAAAGAATGCGAAATTGCGGAAACGAGATTTAAAATGGGACTCCCACCGAATGCTGAAATGGAAAGTGCCTGGAACCACAACTACTGGCAACAAACCATGTTGGCCAGAGCTAGAAATCGTCCACCAGGATTTTTGAAGACTATCGTTCGTCCCAAAGGAGCGAACGTCGTGATGGAACGACTTCGACCTAAGAAAAAAGCTGAAGACCATGAATTCTATCGCTACCAATCACTTCCTCAAATGGTCATTCCACATCCGAAAGTTTGTCCGCCTCGTCCATATCGTCGCAGTCACAAGGAATTGAAAACTTCTAAGACGGACGTTCAACGACAAAAGACTGGACTCGTGGTTTGCAACGTTTCCTTGAAATAAGTCATGAAATACCTAATTCGAACATGCACATGCACAGCAATCAAAAACTAATTATTATAAATCGAATTAAATCGGGCCCAGTAAACTGTCAGATTTAGCAGATAAATGTCCTGGGCATGGCTAACTTTCAGTTACCATTATAACAATTAAGTGATAATAATATTTATTGATCCTTTAAATGCACGAATCACCGATTCTCACTACTACGATTTGACAAGCTTTTTCTAATACTTGTCCTGTGAACTAACGAACTGGACAATCATTTACATTTGTTATAGGTAGGAGATAGAGCAGTATAATAATAATTAGGTGGAATTGACTTACGGCTACTGTAGGGATTTTGAGGGCAAACCTATTAGTACGAGCGAATAGCCGGTGGTACATTAGCGCAGTCCTTTTCATCTAACGTCTGATCAATTACAGGTCGGTAGGTGAGCGTCACTTTTCCTGTAGTAGGGTCAACCCAGGACAAGGTGTGCTTTCTCCAGTGCTGCTCCATGGGTTTCGGTGTTTGGCCTTGCACTGGCTTTGAGTAGTCGAATTCATCCTTTCGGTCCTTGAAGTCCTCTCGAGCATGGGCTCCACGAGACTCTTCACGAGCTTCAGCTCCGTACATTGTTGCGACAGCGTTGATCATCAAGTTCTGAAGTTCAAGGGCTTCCACCAAATCGGTATTCCATACGATTCCGCGGTCAAAAAGCTATAAAAATAAACGATGTATTTGTATGTGGTTCTGTAAGGCTTGATTCAAATCTCAATTACAAATGCATAAGACTTACCTTCAAGTCATTTAGCTCATTATACACAGCCGCTACTTTCTTCACTCCGGCTTTGAGCACATCTCCGGTACGGATAAACAGCAGCATGGTCTTGCATTGTCTTTTGAAGTTTCAGCCTCAAATCTGCTGTTGAAACTGTACCAGTTGCATGACGCAGTTTGTCCAAATTGCTGACGGAAGCTTCTCCAGCATTTGCAGAGAGTTCTCCAATTTTCTGTCCAGGCTTGTTTTCAGCTGCAATAGTTTTAGCACAGGCTCGACCAAATACAACCAAATCAAGCAGAGAGTTGGCTCCCAGACGATTTGCTCCATGTACAGATGCACAGGCTGAAATGTAAATCACAAAAATTACAATACTGACAATGGTCAATCTTATGTTCTCAAGTTATAATGTGGAATGTTAAAGCTCACCTGCTTCTCCACAAGCATAAAGCCCAGGGACAATTTTATCGCCTCCAGCCTTTGTATGAGTTATTGCTTGGCCCTTGTAGTTAGTTGGAACGCCTCCCATATTGTAATGTACAGTTGGTAAAACAGGAATTGGTTCACGAGTTACGTCAACACCAGCAAAAATCATGGCAGTTTCCGAGATACCAGGCAATCTAAATGAGCAGAGAATTGAGAGATGAAAAAACACTTAAATTAAAACCAAACCTTATTAGTATTTGACTCTGAATAAGAAACGTGCAACTTGCAACTGTACCTAGCATGCAATTGCTCTGGAGGTAAATGATGAAGTTGAAGGTAGACATGATCTTTCTCAGGTCCACATAATGTACAGTTGGTAAAACTGGAATCGGTTCACGAGTTACGTCAACACCAGCAAAAATCATGGCAGTTTCCGAGATACCAGGCAATCTAAATGAGCAGAAAATTGAGAGATGAAAAAAACACTTAAATTAAAACCAAACCTTATTAGTATTTGACCCTAAATAAGAAACGTGCAACTGTACCTAGCATGCAATTGCTCTGGAGGTAAATGATGAAGTTGAAGGTAGACATGATCTTTCTCAGGTCCACAACCACGGCCTTCTCTGATCTCAATTGTCATTGCACGGGAGACAACGTCTCGGGAAGCCAAGTCCTTAGCATTAGGGGCGTATCGCTCCATGAATCTTTCACCTTGACTATTGATCAGGAAGCCACCCTCTCCTCGACAACCTTCAGTGATTCAAGCAACCAGCTCCATAGATTCCGGTTGGATGAAATTGCACGAATTCAAGATCTTCATTCGGCAAACCGGCTCGAGCAACCATGGCTGTTCCGTCTCCAGTGCAAGTGTGAGCTGATGTACAGGAGAAATATGCACGTCCGTACCTTAAGGATTCGCAAAAGTTCATCTCAATCATTAGACTTAGTTTCAGAGGATATGTGTTGTACATGTTTGCTTTCATATCTGACATCGATACACTTACCCACCAGTGGCCAGAATGGTATTCTTGGATCGAAATCGATGAAGGGTTCCATCTTCGAGACATAGAGCAATGACTCCACGACATTCGCCGTTTTCCATCAGGAGATCAAGCGCAAAGTATTCTACAAAATACTGACAGTCGTACTTGAGGGATTGCCCGTATAAAGTGTGAAGAAGTGAATGACCGGTTCGATCTGCCACACAACAGCAACGATGTGCTTGTCCTCCTTTGCCATACTTCAAGGATTGACCTCCAAATGCTCGCTGATAAATCTTGCCGTCATTTGTACGACTGAATGGCATGCCATAATTTTCCAATTCAATGACAGCCTTCGGTGCTTCTTTAGTCATGTAATGAATTGCATCCTGATCTCCCAGCCAATCGGAACCCTTGACAGTGTCATACATGTGCCACCTCCAGTCGTCTCCTTCCATGTTTCCAAGGGCAGCATTAATTCCACCTTGGGCAGCAACTGTATGCGAACGGGTCGGGAACAATTTCGTAATTACAGCCGTCTTGAAACCTTCTTCAACCAAACCAAAGGCTGCACGGAGTCCAGCTCCTCCAGCACCAACTACGACCGCATCATATGTATGGTCTATGACTGGGTAGCCTTTTCCAATCTATAGTACAAACAAGAAATTAAAATGTAACTCCAGTCAGTTATTTTGTAGTGCCATATGTATTCAAGTTCAATGATAAAGCATTTTGAATTTTCAAATTTTGTCATTTGTAACTTCGACCTTACCGTTGCTCCAGAACTAGCGGCTTTGTCCTCACTTGAAACATGGAATTTCCGTGCGGATGCGGATGCTGACCAGATTGGAAGCGTTGATAAACCCTGAAGCATTCGAATTATCATACATGACAATTGCAGTGGACAATTACGATAGTACAGGTGCATATATGATGTATGACATTTTGGCTTACCCCGGTCTGATGTCCATGCGCCAGAAGCCCGACGTTCCGAGACAGAACAGAACTCAAGTTGTGGATGAGTCTGGTCGTGGCCATGTTCCTTACCCTTTGACCCACTCGACCAACAACAAAGTTCCTAGTCTAAAATCTAATTAAATTAATTCGCTGTGCCGCAGTCCGTCGTCGGCTCACTTTCACCTTCAATCAACCTTTGCTTACCCTTTACTTTGAATTTCCGTGCGAACCTGGAACCGAAAAGCACGTGGCACACGCTCAAAACCCAAGCCACTTCTATCTAATGACACGAGGATGCTGATCTTATACTTTTTAATTGTATTTATACGAATATGGCGTTCAATTTGCGAATCAAATCCAGTACATAACTTCTAACTTTAACCAACGAATAAACCAAGGAGTTCATCACAAATTCTTCCCAATTATGAGCAAAACAATTTTATTAAAATTGAAGACAACACCCGGCATCTTCAGGGATTCACTTGCGCTCGACGACGAATAAGGATTAACAAAGTTGAAATTTATTATCCCATTTGTACCATTTATACAGATTATAAACATATTACTTCATATACACTAATTAAGGACTAAATGCATCGCTAATTCCATTTAGCCAGCTCTGGAATATTTTTATATAGCTCAAGACAAGCTGGATTAGACAACGCACCCGAATTCTTGACCTCAACTCCTTCAATAACGTTTCGAACAGCGATTTCGACCTTCTTCCCACTTATCGTGTACTAAAAATAATAAAAATCATTTAGCCAGCTTTTTGTAGCCATGAAAAACTAGCGTTAATCGACGCTAATTACCGGAATCTCTGAAATTGGCAAAAAAACAGCCGGTAACATGGCGTGGAGAAAGCTGCTCACGGATTGATTTCTTCAGACGAACTATCACGTCGTCACTGTAGCTGAATTCAGGCAGAAATTTAAGAAATAGGACCACTCGTTCATCTGAAGCGGAGGCGTTCTTTTGGGCAACACAAACACTGTCCGAAATTTCCCGGAATTGTTCGACTGAATTTAAAAATATGTACAAATTAAAACCCGAAGAAATTGATCTTGCTTTCACTACTGGATTTAATTTTACCAATTTGATAGATTTCGGCACTTCCGAAACGAACTCCATTGGGATTCAACGTGGCGTCACTCCTTCCAAGCATAACGATGCCCTTGGTCTGAGGATGAACCATCATGAAGTCTCCATGAGCCCAAATCCCGCTGAATTTGGCAAAATATGCTTTTCGATACAAAACTCCGTCAGTGTCACAATGGAAATGTGTTGGCATGCTGGGAAATGGCGTACGGACAACAAGTTCTCCGCGTTCACCGATCACACTGCGACCCTCTTCGTCGAAACAGTCGAGGTCACAGCCCAAGTGATAGGATTGGATCTCGCCCCGATGAACTGGCAACATCGGGTTTTGACCCATGAAGCAACCGATAATATCAGTTCCGCCTGAAATAAAACCACAAATATGTGCCCACCGAAATTTGGATTCCCTGATCGTTTCTCCTGTTAAAATTTTACCTGAAATCGATCCTAAAATAACATCCTTCTTGACATATTTGTAAATGAAATCGAAAGATTGCGGCTTGAGTGGAGAACCAGTCGATAAAATCATTCTTAAATTTGTGTTAGTTTTGTCCAGTGCCTTGATTTGTTCCAGCCGAGATTCTTCATTTGTATTTTTCACCAGTAAATCTTCTTGTACCGCGATCCATTTTGCACTGGTACCAAAAATGGTGATACCAACTTCGTCGATGAGCTTCCAGAGAGCTGGGGAAGGGCTGCCGTCGTAAAGCACAATAGGGCAGCCCACAAATAAAGAGCTAATCAGCCAGTTGTACATCATCCAGCCAACCTGTTCAAGATTTTTTAATGATTTAGCAAAAGCCCAGTTTCCGAAATACGTTAATTTATTGGAGCCTGTAGAGTCGTTTCAACAGGGTAGCCTTACCGTTGTGTAATAGAAGATAACATCTTTCTTCTTGAGATCACTTTGGAGTATATGCTCTTCAAGGTGCTTCAACAGAGTGCCCTGAAAAATTTACCATTTTTAATTACTAATTCAGTATTTTTTGTGGCTTGAAAATTCGGGCAATTATAAATGATCGTAAACTAAAAATGCACTCACACCAGCGGAATGAACCATGCATTTGGGCTTTCCTGTTGTTCCAGATGAGTACATAATGAAGAGAGGGTGGTCAAATGGAACTTGTTCATAATGAAGCACAGTCTTAGGTTTTCGGAACTCCTCGAGAAACTCGATCGACGATACCCTAATTTTTAAAAGTGGTCAAATCAAAAGTTTCCAGGCGAACTAGTTTCTCGACTAACAATGAGTATTGCAGTGATTGCATACCAATTTGTGGCCGTTGCAGGAAAGCTGACGGTATGCTCGGTAATGAATGGAATCACGATAACCTTTTGAACGGTGGCTAATTCTTTCGTAATGTGCTCCAATTTTGACATCATACAATGCACCTTCCCATTGTAGAAAACGGCGTTCACGGAAATCACAACTTTTGGTTCGGTTTGCTTGAATCTTTCCACGACGCCCTGCGAAAATTAAAATTATGGTTAGCCTGAAATATTTTTGGTATCAACCTATCCAAAACGCATGAGGAAACCCTCTTCGTTTCCTGTAATTTCTTTACACTTGAATGTTTATGTAACAATTTCTCGCACGCTTTCTTACAAACAAAAGTGTTAAATTACACAAATAATTGGTCAAAAGAATGGATAAATTTTCTCACGGTTATTCCATAGTCCGGTGACGTACATGTCCAAATCGCTCCTAAACTGGAAGTTGCCAGCAATGATGCTAATGTCTGAAAAAATACAAGCCACGACAAGGATAAACATTAAAGATAACATTAGAAAAGGTAGCAGCACTAAAGGATTCGTTGCTGGTTGCTACTAAAGGATGCTGAAAATTTGAGCAATTTTCTACGTTAGTACAAGTACTAGTTACCTGCGGACTGTTCGGAAGAATTCCAGCCACGACGGAACCCTTTTCAACACCAGCATTTCTTAGAGCGTTAGCCCATGCTGCCGTTTCCGCTCGAAGTTGACCGAAGGTCAATTGCTCAACGACAGGATGACCTTCACCTGTAAATTTAAAAATGACGTAAGATTAATTATATGTCATTCCAGAACCAACCGAAGATCGCGTCATTGTGATGCGACCAGTATCTATCAACCCGCTATCGCTTTAAAGACATCATTGAACGCTGATCTCAAGCATAAAATGACATTTGTCATACGATTCTTTAATAAAGTAGCATGCACTTCTATCATGATGAGCTAGACTTATGGGATG
>VNWX01001896.1:0-13627 GCA_009869905.1 Ceratophysella communis | reverse complement strand
CATGTTGTTTGTTTAAATTTTATTTCCTAGATAACTTGTGCAAATACACGAGGCGTAGATTTCATCAGGGAATGATGAATGCTGCATTGCTTGTTGAGCTATTGCTAATTTTGTAACCCTTGCATTCAGCACTCCATGGTCAGATCAACAAATTTTACAGCTTTCCTGGTGAGTTGTAATGTTTGCAGAAGATGTGTCTAATTGCTATCAACGTTGCCTAATATTTTATATAGATAGTATCGGTATTTTTATGGCTAGATTTTCATTGATTTTTATTTCAGTAAATCTCGTAACATTTGTGTCAATTTAGAATACATAAATAGTAGGACAGGTACCAGGTACAGGGAACGAGAACATTTCATACAGGGTTAGGTACCCTGTACATTCCAATTGTTTTTCGAGTATAAATTTATCAGCCATTGACAAATTTGACAGCCAACTTTGATTTAAATGGAAAATCTCAGACACACTTTTAATCGCGGTGATCCTTCACGTGTAGTTTAAGGTACATCGGTTAATAAATTGGCAAAAATTACTAAATAAAGTACATATTTCTGCCGAAATTTCACATTAAATGCACTCTTCAAAATTACTACTCCAAAATGCATTAAGCATCAGCTTAGATAATACTTCCGGTACTCAAGCCAAATCTAGTCATCAGTCATCATTGAAATTCGCAATATCCCTCACAACACGACCTTTAAATTCAAAATTTGCTTTGCAAAATGCTTAGGAGTTCTAACTAGAACCCAACACCACATCATCGATGATTTAATTTAAATTCCCCTGAAGCATCTTTGAAGCGTCAACAGGAAACGATCGCCCTATTTTAATCTAAAATATTCATGACGTCGGGAGACTGAGACATAAGCTGATTCAAAGGGCATTTACCACTCCCAATAGGTATAACAATAGCATGGAACGCCGATGCAAGCCAGCTAATCTTAAAAACGCTTGTAAAAATTCGAGTGGCTCGTTCAAGTGACGCATTCGTTCAGAGTTCAAAATACCATACAAAGTATGCATAAGCTAATTATTCGCATAAGATTACCAGTCGGGGTATTTCTTCTAGAGATTAGCTAAACACGTTGCGTGATGTTTTTATGCGTCATTGTTGATAAAGCTAGGAGGAAAATTTAATTATACATCTAGGAGTATATTGCGGCTGCACGTGTGTGGTTTGTTATTTTTTATTTTTATTTTTGGCTCTTATCATTTTTCTCTGGCTGGACAATACACGTCAACACCAACAAGGGCGCGTTAATTAAGCTTGGCTTGGAATCCTTAAACGCTTCTCAAGAATAATCTCTAACCACAATTTCTGCGTGACTAGACCGGCGTATCAATAAACTTACGTTTATTTGGTGTGACTTGGCAAATTCCATCCCATGATGAATATTTTAATCAATATTTGCGAATATTTCCTATTCATTGTGTGCGTTGCCCACACACACATACGGAAGGTACACTTATGAACTTTGTTCGAAGTAAAAATTTGTTTTGTTGCAATTTCCGGTAGAGATTGCATGTTACATGAATTCAAGGCGTGGTGGCATCCATGTGCCATATCTCATGACAAAGTTGTAAACTAAATGTGAATGATGAATGAGTTGTAAATAATATATTCTCCGTAAAAATTGATGGGAAGTGTCCGTTTAAAGAAAGAAAGCTAAAAAATATGCGCGAGAACTCGAATATAATTGTTTTTTTGGGCTAAAGTCTCCTAATGCAAATTTCGAGTACAATGGCGAATCGTAGCCAGTTTACATTGCACATTTAAAACTTCAGGCTATAATCGTATTACAAAATTAATCTGACTTAACGCCGTCAGAAACCAGCTGCTATTACTGCATGATATATTAAATTATAAAAACCAGCAACCTTCCCAGATTCCAGTGTTCAACAATTAAGACCTTACGAGGCTGAGAAAATACTGGCGAACTAGAATTACGCTAAATCTAGAATTGCTGTTAGTTCATGATAATTGATATAACAATAGCTAGGCAAATACGTGCGTCTGCATTTATCTTCTCGTTGAAATGCTTCCATGAAATAATTCTCTGAATTTCAATTTCTATTGATAAAGGTATGCTGCCGGTTTCATACGGTTGCGTGCATGTTCAAAGTTTAATTTACACTACTTACAGTTACAGTAGCGTTAACTCGTGATCGTTTGATGCACTTACTCAAGTGGTATTTGCCTCTACTTTCCGCAATACTTTTATCTCAGCTATTTCATGTCCAATTGAAGCTAAAAAATTCAGACAAAGGCATTGATCAGGAATTATTGATATGCGCTATCTCACTGGGGATAGCCCTCGGACGTTATCCTTGCTCTACTTTAAAAATCAGCAGAAATTTTAGCAAATGGCCGATGCGCGAATTTAAAAAAAATAATAACATACGGAAACACGATTTTTAACGAACACATCAACAGGCTTTTTTATTAATAATTTTTTATCCAAGTTTACAGGTTTCTTATATATCCTATCTCTAGTATTTGATACTTTCCTCGAATAATTGTAACCTATGACCTTAAATAAATTGCAGTTATATTATATACTATTGCATAGTAAGTCTAAATATTATTTTCATAACAACTTCACGCCATAAGTTATAATATAATTTCATGTAATAACCTATAACCTTAAATAAATTGCAGTTATATTATATACTATTGCATAGTAAGTCTAAATATTATTTTCATAACAACTTCACGCCATAAGTTATAATATAATTTCATGTCTTCCCATTTCGTCTGTAATACAAAATTGCATAACTATTGCAGATGCACAATTTGTGTTACAACAACAAAAATAAACTAACAAACAGAAACAATGGTAGAGATACATACACTAGAAACTTAGAACTCAGGACATCCTCTATACATATATTACACAGAGTGGTTTGGTTGCGTAGACGGAATGCAAGCTGCTGCAGTCAAACACTTGAGATATGTTTCGAAGGCATTTGGTTAAATTTTTTAAGACACTTATATGATCGGGTCAAGGGTCAAACGCTTTAAGCTTTATTTTATTCATGCAAAAATGACAAAAAAAATTGGGCCTCCAGTATACGGAAATGGGGTATTGGTCCCTTGGTTTTCCACTAGGAATGTGTGATGGTTATAACTATGGAAGTACAGTGCCATATCGGCCATTTTGGAATTATTAGAAATATTGTCTTTGATTTCGCGAAAGAATGAATCCAGTCTACAGTCTTTATCAAGGCACGTTTTGAGGATAGGTATACTTGCAACTGCATCTGCCGCCGTATCACTTTTTACCATAGCTTTTTTACCCAATATCGTTTAACTTACGTATAACAACGCCTTACCATAAATATAGCATTGTTTTTCCACACTTTTTATTCTACAAAAAATTAGACAAGTTGTCAGGTCATGCCTAAAACTGGGCTTTCGATTCAAACAATTAAATGCATAGTTAAATGTTTTTCGTTAAGTCTGAGGGAGCATTTCAATATCATAATGAAAAGCGTAGTATTTTGGAAAAATATATTATAGAAAGAAAGGAGCATTTTTTTCTACTAAATTCCAATAATTAAGTTTGTCACATTTTAACAACCTTAGTTCAAAAAAAGAGGAGAGAGGAGAGGGTAATAAAGGTCAATTTAATTACTTTATAATAAAAGAACAATTAAACATTACACGGGTTCTCTGCCTTCTAGCCGGCGAGCCAAGTCACTGATGAGCTCACGGTAGATGAGTGGGTCCATGTTCTTGCCCAGTTGATAGAGAACGAACCAGTCTCCAATTTGACATTTTTGGGAAATGGTGTCAATTTGCTGTGGGTCAGAGAGCCGAGCTTTCGATCTGAGGAGATACATCCGAATTTGACTACCGAAAACGGTTACCAGACGATAGATGAGCGCAACTCCAGAGACGACAGAAACGATGATGAACCAGAACCTATTGAAAAATCAAGAAAATAGGCATTCAAGACGATAAACTTTAAATCATGATGCCTGTAATCGACTGCCTACTTCACACAATGTCAAAATCTTATACAGTCGCCCAAGGCTAAAACTGGTCTAGGACTTGCAATGCTTGCTACCTGCCCTTGAACCAGCGTTTTTTAGACAAAAGTCGCACATGCCTTCGCCTACCGTGACATGCATACTTTATTGAATTAACTACTGATAGGATGATACGAACGATGCTCCTACATATTTTACACATAATATACGTCAATTATCATAGGATCAGCTCGAATTTTTTTGCACCTGAGTCGGCAACCAAATCAGCTATCTCCAGTAATACACACCAATAGAAATCTACATAATGAACAACAAGACTAGCTTGCGAATATTAATTGTGGGTGTGAACCAAGCGTATGATGCATTTCCTCCCAATATACGAAGCATAGCTTAAACATTTTGTATTAGGATAGGCGTAAATGTGGTCAATCAAATTGCACTATTGGCTCATGCCTACATATAGTCGTGTACATACATATGTACCATTATGCTAATAGAACATTCTGCATTGTTTTGCCAAAATGGCCGCAGGAAGACAACAAACAGAGTTAATATGCGTGTTTTCGTTGCCTCTTTATTTCCGAGAAATCTATAATCATTGAGGAATTCTGATATCGTTACATGAAAAGATGGTGTATGCTGTAGAATCTCAAATCCTAGGTGTAGCTACAGAAAAACCGAATGCCTGTTAAAATAGGAGGTAAGCCCACGCAACAAAAACTGCACATGCTTGCCTACCGAATGCTAGAAGTACTATCTCCGCCTCGGTTCAGTATTCGCTACCCGATTCCTGGCTCTATCACTGACTCCCATTTATGCTAAAATGCGGTAAAAAAAATCGGACTTACCACAAGAAAACGTAGATCTTCTCATTGACAATGTTCAGCGGGAGCACGCAAAGTCCATCGTAGTTGATAATATTCCCGGAAGGACCATATTTGTTAAAGGTGCACTTGGTGACTTTAGGGAAGACCTTAGCCATTGGATCTACACGTTCATAAGGATCCTTTTCTGTGAAAGCCAGGACTTCACTTCCGTATGTGGTGAACTCATAACCCAAGAACATATCCATGAAGAAAATTTGTCCCACGACGTTGACAAAATTTAGAAATTCACATAGGAAGAACCGGAAGGCATAGAAATTGTGATTCTTGATATTGGAAATGAAGTAGTCAAGAATGAGTTTCTTGCGGCCAGATTTGTTGTCTTCATCGACGATTGGACAGTTCAGGTCCATGACCAGCATCTTGATTCGTCCACCTTCCCATGTTTTCCAAAGATAACGTGGGATGTAGAAGAGCATTGCTTGGAAGAAGAGTACGAAGCAAACCCACTGGTAGTATTTGTGGTATTTGACTTCGTCCGTTTTGCTGGTCACGCCGGAGATACCGGGATGTGGGACAACCGTACCTATAAATATCATTGGTCAGCGGTCAGATCAAAACATGTGGGCAAGCGGTCAAAATGGAACCACAAGGGTCAAAACTTACCGATTTCTGATCCGTAGTGCGTAGGCACAGTATATGTCGAATGAATCCAACAATATGTGTCCATGATATCTCCGCCGATGGAATTATCGACTATACAGTCAATAGGGTCACCGATGTACTGGCGGGAGGTGACAAGAAGAGAAAAGGCGACCAGTACAATGACTGTTGCCTTGTAATGTAGCCTGAACACATTGTTGTCGATGCAGACGCTGTCGAGTTTCAACAACGACTTCACCGACCCGAACACATCAAACATTTTGGCTGTTTGATGTTCACTGCCGGTTTAATTCTAATAAAAATTCAAAAAAAAATTATATTATTGTCACAAAAACACACGAAATTCACCCTAAAAATTCAAACACATTCACAAAATTGTATAAGTCAATTGATTTAATTAATTGTACCCTTTTCCGGTGTCCACAGACTTGAGAAATCAGACTTTTTGATGATTTGGTATATTGTATATAAAATATTTTCACGATTGACACAGGAAACGACTCAGAGCCTCTGCTCTGCGGCCAGGCAGGATAATGACGAAAGAACGAATCTAGAGGAGCAAACCAAACCAGCAAAAACATTTAGTATTAGTTTGGGTCTTCCAAGTTATAAGGGGTTTGAGTTCAGTTCAGTTAACTAGTTTTACAGGCAAGAATAGTGAGGGATTCCTCCCCCAAATAATTTTCAATATACCATTGCATGTATCCCCTGCTAAGCAATGGAAAAATCAACGAAGCCCAACAGTGAATGCAGAGGGGATGGAAGTGTTGCCAGATTTACGAGCCCGCTCAATCAGTACTTCAAGTGGCTAAAAGGATCCTTTTCAACGAGATAAAAACCCCCCTGACCAAAAAATCGACGGTCGTATACCGTATATGGAAGGAATGAACGAGACCTCAATTCTACAGTACAGACCTCAGCTCTATCCCATTCCACTGCAAAACAGGGAGGCTAGGCACATGGAACTTCAGTTCACTGATAACATGAGAATCTCATACAAAGTAAACCCTTATAGCTCGAGCACTTGGTACATGTAACAATCGGGAATTGGGTTTAGCCTGTGGACGGGACTTACGCTGAGCTGGAGTGAAGCTAGTTTGAAGAGCTCAAGCTTGACCTGATCTGGTGAAATTTCCCCAGAAAAAGGGTACGTACGTGGTACTTATCACGTTAGCCACTCAGTATGCTTTCTAAGAAAAATCCAAAAATAATACTGGATTAGTAATTAGGACAGTACAACGGTCAAGTGATTCATCGGAGTATGGGAACCAAATAGCGAAGAGATAAGAGATCATTCATCATCAAACTTCTTACGAATTCCGATCTACGTATTTCCACTGCGTTGCGTTACACACAAACACATACGTAGAAACTTTCGGATTGCATAATGTAGTTTATAAAAACTGCTTTCAAAAAGCTATTTTAAAATTTCGCGCGAATTAGGTCAAAATGGTTCATCAAGAAATATGCATACGAATCCTAGTCTGAAATTTTACAAAATAATCCATTAGACCCTAAGCTTCACGGAGCTGTTACGAAGATACGAATACGGCATTGCCCAAAATTGCTAGCCATTTGGGAAAACGGACTCAATTTCAATTTACTCTAATTAGAGCTAATCAACCTCTAAAACCCATCAGGCCGAATCCATTGTCTTTACGAATTTCAACAATAAATAGCACAGCCAGTGGTCAGTGGTCACCCTGTACGCCCTGCATTTATATTAAAATTATTAATCATACACTACGCATATAATCCTAAACACGTTTATACGTCTGTTTCATGCATGACTGCCTCGGTTGAAAAGAGTTAAATTAAATACGAAATCAAGTCTATAGCTAAGAGTGCTGAAGAGTGCTTGTTGCGCTCCTTCATTGTAATATGCAATAGCAATATACGAAATACTGGTCTCATCCCTACTTAAGGAATTATCTACTTAATGTCCACGTCCGCCTCTTCTAGTAGAAAGGATTCACAGATTCAACATTCTACATATTCAACCTAACTTAAGTGGGATTTGGCCTGAGATTACCATCTTCTTCGCCATTGCCACAGCAGCTTCAAAGCCACCCCGTGAAACCTAAGAAGACCAAAAGCCTCAACCCTCTGGAATTTCAACTTCAACCCTCTGCCTCTTCAATCTTAACAAGAATACAAAATGCAATTGCGGTCTGAACAACAATGGATAAGGACGATCTTCCATCCCTTGTTACCTGGGCTTCGTTTAATTCTTATGTATAGCGTAACAGGCAAGATATAATTCTCCTTTTCATACCTTCTTTAGCTCAAAGCTGCATTATCCGGAGGATCAATTCTTTCGTGCCACCCTTATACTCCACTACATAGCCGAACAACAATCAACCCTATTTTCTAATTTGAGAAGAGCAAGTCTATATTTAGCTCCTCCAGATGAGATACAAGAAATTCCTTTGGAACATCAATTAGTTCAGCATGTTATGTTAATGTACCGAAACTTATCCAGGAATTTAAAATTTAAAATGGAATTTGTTAAAACTCAAATCCTGCGCGCCTAGTTCTGGGTTCGGGATTTACACATTTCATTTTATTTTAAATTATTTCGACAAATTGATGTAAAACCTAGCTTGGAAAACAAAAATAGTTTCCTGCTTTTACAGCGAACGTAAATGTGAGCGCTAATGCAAATACATGAAAGTGCAAAATGCATTTTAGATACGCATATTAATCTGCTGACGCTAACTATTGACATGTACAAAACAAATACAATGGTTCGTAAAACAACACCAAACGCCCAAAATAGTCACTGATTCTCATTTAAACTCAAACAAACGCTAAAGCAAGACAACACAGTAAAATCATTTATTTACATAAGCTAAATGAACTTTTCCCATTGAAAATGACAAGAACAAGCTTCCGGTCATTAGCCACTGAGCAGACGGGCATGACGAGTTTTCCTGGCTGGCAGTAATTAACATTTTACTATAATTTTACCTGTGAACCATTCATCACTATCTCAGGTACAGCAACCAGTTATTTTTGCCTACTCATACCTGAAGCTTATTTAATAAAGCATTATGAGAAATTAAAAGCTTAACTAGAAAAAAGTGACGCAACTGTACACAACGTCATGATCATGATAATTGCCCACTTCTTCCCAATGAGTAATTGGCATACCTCAAATCTGAACCTGATCTTGAAGGCCAAGAGTAGGAGAGCCGTGATCATGACCACGAGTCACTGTAATAATTTGCACTTCAGAGAAAAATGCGTTATGCGGCATACGAGAATACGAGACGCGTTTTACTAATTTGTGATGACCGGATGTCTACATTACTCTAGTCTCATTAGCCAACGCATCATTTCATTATGAAATATGAGACACAGGACTTAAGGTCAGTCGAGCTTTAAATAAACGTCATAAAAATCGTCTTGTAAATGTTTGCTCGCCGTGACGAAACGGATTTCTAAGTAATAAAAATACATCATTCGAGCTGAACATAAGTAACCGAGAACTATCAAAAGCAATAACAATTATACGGGTAAAGGGCTATGGTACATGCTTCATATGCAAAGCATGATTAGCTCCAGGTGTATCTCCATTGACCTCAGGCATCAAGGTAAAATTCATAAAACACGAAATCCCTAAAGAGCCTAGCCCACACTAACCACCCAGAAACAGCATTTTTTAAGCCTACGCGTTTACTTAACATAAAACCTAAGTAGGTAGGTACTTTAAAAACTTGAGCAAATACGGCACATGTATTAACCGTGTGATTGAATGGTGTATTAAAGAAATAAATATGATGACATTTTCCAGAGATAACTGCTGAAGTCATGTAGTCAGTCATAATATGATCTTTATGAAAGAAAAGCACCACCCAAGCTAATCAAATATTACATAGTCCATCTCCTCTTGATGCACAAACACATCTCGGAATATTTCAATTCTAAATCTCTTCTGGTTTCTATTACTCGGCAGTTTTTATGTCCGTTATCTGAATTTTTTAAAGCTTTCAGGAGATATCGGATGACATGGCTCCTCTTGGGCTCGGCTTTGAATCCCAAAAGATTATCATGTCACTTGTCACGTTGTCCAGTACTTTCAAGAGATCCAGACCATACAAGGGCGAACCAAGTCGAAGCTTGTAGCTCCAGCCAGATTAAACTAATCTTAAGGCCGAGTTATAGGCAGTTAGCAGTTCATTCAAATTTGCAACAGAATTAAAACAGAGTGCGATCTGCGATCCATGATCCATGCAACTAAGTCAATTTCATATGATTAGTTTTAGTTCTATGTATTGAATTTGCAATCAAACACGGAAGTTTTGTTTTAGCATACGGAAGCGATTGCCGAGATTTAAAAATGCTCCGATACAAAACAACTAAATTGATACAGATGACTGTGCTTGTCGTAATTAATCCATTGCAAATGCCGAGTCCTCAGCGAGAATCGACCACCGATATAAACTCAGTAAACATATTTAGCATTTTACAACCTGGACCCGAAATTAGTCGCTGTCGAAACCATTAAATGAGCCCACATTTTATCAACTTAAATGAAGTGGGATATCCTTGAACAAGATCGTAAAATGCATGTCAATTGCCGACCCTTCAGTATCAACACCCATATCTAGAAAATACATTTCCACATCTCAAGTACTCTCACGCTCACCCACTCACTTTGACAAATCTTCCGTATAAATATGTCTTATTTGTTTAAATAAGTGAAATTAAAGAAAATATACCCCATCCACTTGAAATGGGTACTCGAATTAAAAACACCATATATTGAACATAGTCCAATGACTACTCAAATTTTGAGTACGTCATAAAAGCCAGCCGATAACGCCACAAGCTACACGCTACACCTGAAGGCTAATATGGAACCTGCAATTTTGCCTTTTGTAATCAAGCACACTGAGCAAAAACAAGCATTTTCGCGTGTGAAACACAATACATAACATAATAATCAAAACAGATCCTCGCATTGAATAACATCTTTTTGTTCGTTTAGGAAAACTCCATTGTTTTTGCGTACATCCTAAAAAAAAGCCCAGGTCAGCAGGAACACCAGACCACGAGAACAATTACAAACTGTAATTTAACACGGTATAAACACCGCAATAACACCAGGGTAGAGTACATTACACAAGATTGAATTTAAAAGCTGAGAACCTCACTTTTCAGTCCCGTTATACTTTATTAAGCTATTGAAGCTTTGTTTTAGCTCATTATGTCTCTCTGCGAGATCTGTTAACAATGCATGTCAGTCATCTGCCAGTCTGTGAATTTGAGCATTTCCTTTTCATCTTCACCGAATGTAAATACATTAAACATGTAAACATTATTGCGATGCAGAAAAATTAAGCGCAGAAGAAAAAGTATTTTTTCAAAGAAAGCGAGGATTGCTGATACACTTTGCGAAGCTTGCAAATATTAAATGCTTCGCCGCGCTTGTACCAAACCGTCTAAAAATTTTGCATATTTTTGCACCAATATGCGAATCAGGAATCTGCTAACGTAAAGCCCTGACTGATCGGCGATTCATAGAATGTACAAAGATGTTCACCGTAGGAGGTGAGAAGTGAATGCACTCATGAAGATTGAAAACTGCAAATGCACTCAAATCTTTACTATCGACAAGGCAAGCTCAGAGGTAAGGATTTCTAAATGTGCAAACATAAAGCTAACAATAGAAATCAAGCATCGTTTCCCTTTGCAATACGCCCACCCATAAATATAGAATCGAAGAAACTTTGTTAGGGTATGGAGTAGTCAACTTTTACCGCATTGGGTTTAAAAGGAAATATAAAAGATACTATGCTGTGTGTTGTGTAGCATAAAAAACGATTATTAAAATCAACCACTGCAAACTGCAAATAAACAGATGGCAGATGGCAGAAGTATTAGGTTACGGTTGATTTGATCTGAGATCTGATCAGTGAAACGAAACTGAAACCTGACACACTCACCCTACTGCGAAATACGACATGATACCTAATATGTACAAAGAATCAGCAACTATGTAACCAGAGAAGCTTTGAGTGCACTATTAAAACATTAAAAAAAAGCCATAAATAATTGCCACAAAACATAAGCCTTCCGTCTTTCTTGGCATCGTCATTAATATTCTTCAGCTAAGTAATTTATAAGTGCCAAATGTTTAAACTCCTAGCCCATCTATTTAAAATTCGCATGTAAGTGGAGCATAGAAAAACGTATCTGTTCTCTGCGGTCCTCCTGACTGACATCAAATATTTGCGGATTTCTGGCTAAAAACTAGGATATCTGATTCAATCTAATACTAGCCACTTGTCACTTTCAGTTCATGTTATATTTGTACAGCCGAACCACAATAGAATCGTTCAACGAAAAATGCGTATCTTATCAAGTTAGTAAGGTTACCTGTTCTGTTTAAAAAATCGGCACAAGGTAGACTGCTGGTAGGAAGTACAAAGTAAGTAGCACAATCAGACGGATTACCACCACCACCGCATCGCGTTTAGTAAAACAAAATTCCTGATAACAGGTGGTTTCGCCAGATAATTAATACAAGAAAAAATGCTTCCAATGAATTCAAAGCACAACTATGCTGACTGGAGATATCGCGTTTAGTAAAACAAAATTCCTGATAACAGGTGGTTTCGCCAGATAATTAATACAAGAAAAAATGCTTCCAATGAATTCAAAGCACAACTAATGCTGACTGGAGACAATAGACGACGAAGAAGAGTTGTATTGAGGGTGCTACTGGCTTTATACAAAGAATCGCTTATGTAATCTAACCGATTCGTAAAGCGAGAAATTTACGAATGCCAAATGGTTACAAGTTACGAATTTATAAATCTGACATAGATATTACATATTTTCGTAACAATGACAACGCCGTATACATAGACACGCCAAACTAGAAATATATTACATTTCAAAGTTATATTTATGAGCCGGACACTTACCAGGGCCATAATTATGCTACACTTCGCAATTCGGAAGCTTGAAATTCAAAAACTCTAGAATAGAAACATCCTTTTTATATGCATTACAATGCGGATTCGACATCTTAAGAATTAAACCACCCTGCTTACATGTGATACATGTTCCAAAACTTAATCGTAAAAGCAGACTAGGGTACTTATTATGCGGAGCTAGAGTTGGGCTCTAGCTTACATCGATTGAATATTGAAAATGAAAATTCCGAACAAGAATTCTCTAGTCAAATTCCAGGTCATGCTCGACGAACCCCCTTAGCCTTAGCCCTATCCGTGCACTTGTCTTGAGGATTTTAAATGGAACATGTAATCCATACAAGGAATGAAGGATCCTGAGTCGTGATGAAGAAGAAAGCTTATAAAAAATCGAAGGGGTTGTTGCCTGCTGAGAGATTCAAACCTCGAGTCGAGGTCAAAGTTGGATGAGAATACAGGTAGGTTATAATATAATATATAATAACTCTTCCAGCAGCTCCCTTCCTAGGTAGCAACTAACTTCACATTACATAATCATGCCATGCAACCAGGCAGTTGGCTTCTACGGAAGGGACTTTGGACTACTGCAAGGGAGCCATTGCCCCTGGAACTTACGAAAAGCAGAAGAAGCTCAAGTCAAGAAGTCGAAGTCGAAGCTTCCAGGGAAGGAGACTTGGTCAATGGAAGGGGCTTCAACATTCCGATCCCTAATACTTGCCTACTAGAAAGACCAGGAGCGTACACCGTGAGGGCTACCTTACCAGCTTCCCTTGGCTTCTTTCCCCAACCACGATACCCGCATTTATTACTTTCTGGTCTGGACTGGTACTCGTGCATTTGATATTTAACAGTAGACAGAAGATACCTGACGATTTGCATTTACCAGTTCACGGTTATTTCTACGGCGTCTTTTCAGTTTAAACTGAACATAAAAATGATATTTTATCGCGCCTGAAAAGAAAATGCTGCCTGACCCAATCCATGTTCTAATTATATATCCTGCTTACATACTAATTACCATTTAAATTTAAGACCTCTAAAACCGTCTGAACTGGACTGAATCGATCCATCTAAAGATCTTGAAGTCTCTTTTAATCCCAATTACCAATGCCATATTACCATGGCCCAAATTTCCTGATTCTCTACTGGATTCACGTAATAAATTCTTTCATACAAATATCACATCCTAAAATTCTGTTC
>VNWX01001895.1:0-13629 GCA_009869905.1 Ceratophysella communis | reverse complement strand
CAAAAATATTAGGTCGTTCTTTTATCAGAATTCAAAATCAAGGTTTTTGTCATTTGTATTTACGGCATGAACTTCTCATTACAAATATTTTCATGTATGTTCTCAATAACTCTCTGCATAAGCTGAGACGCTAGACGAATTTAATTTATCAAATTTGGGGATTCTCGGTTCGACGATTCAGAGTGTTGCACTGTTCTAGCTCAATTGCTAGAATTTATAGAAAGGAGCTGGACCCTAACAAGCAAAATTATTTACCTACAGCAGAAGCACAGTTCGAAATTATGCTTGACATGTTTCTATTCCACACCTGAAAACATGAGCTGAACATAGGGAGGCGGATGGGAATTGTGTAAAATAATAAAATAAACATTTACTCAGGGAGCCGGGAGTCGGAGCAGAAGGTGGAAATTCTCCTGCCACTAAAATTTTTATTAATGTCTAACCTGTTTCTAGTTCTGATTCTTCATTTGTTCAAGTCATATGTCAAATGTCAAAGTCATAATGCCTATTTATTTTCTACTTAGAGTCATGTATTCCGAGGTTTTGGTGACGGAATCCCATAACCAATGAGCACTGACTCCCTTTCCTGCTTAATATAAATGACAATGGCAGCGAGAGGGACTCCTACATGTTTTTCTGAGATGAGAAGCCTAAGAAGCAGCTCTCGAGCGAGAGTTACCCTAAACAGAATGGGAATGAATTTTAATTTGTCAACTAATGTGGGAATAATTTTCTGAGTAAGTGAAATGAAGGCTTAAGATGGAAATCTTGACAGAATGTTGGGGTTAATTCACGACGGATATGCCTATGTTACGTCGCTTACGTCAATCCACGTGGAAAAAATTTCAAGACTGCTTTCAGCACTAGAATTTTCACCTTTTACTGAAACCCAGCTGAACAAGTCGTAGCATATCCTGAATTGTAAATATTTTGCCAGCAAAATAATTCACTATATTAAAAGCCAATTTGAAAAGCTAATTTCTGGGTTTCGAAACTAGCCGCAACATAGAATTCGTCATCCCGGAATTCCTGAGCTAATGAATTATGAGGTGGATTTAGTTTAAGATATAAATAATGTTTGTCCATTCTTTCACTAGTAATAAATGATGCTTAAGGTCTTCGAATCAGGGAGCATTTCAGTATTTTGAACCCATAGGCACCTGCGCCTCTGCTTTCGGCTTCGCGACATGGACACTCGAAATAAATTTGGAAATGTAGAACGGATATTTAATGTCAAATTAAAATTTTATTACTGGATCGGAATTAACCATAGCGACAGAGTTGCTGGAGCTGAGATATGGTGACACCATTCAAAAATATTGCTCGGCCGTCATGGTACTGGGAAATAAATGTATTTATCAGACAGAACTCTATTGTGTTGACTAGCACAAAGCCTATCTCTTAATGAAAGAATTTAATGTTGCACGCCAAGGTGTGGTTGATTCCATAAGAGACCCTGCGTGGATGTAGCCTTAGCAGGGATTCAATTGTGTCATGAGCCAGAGCCACGTATGGCCAAGTCCCATAAAGTGTCAAGGTCTCCTGACATAAGCCCAAGCAGGACAGAGTTCATTGGGATCATCTCGACGGAGCTATAGTTGGGGTTTGAGTAATGTGTCACATCTTCCGTGTCCCGTCGAAGCCGGAGAGCTTGGAGGTACGTCATGGTGAGCTGTCTTTTCAGAAAATTTTGGAGAGAGGTGGAAAAAATGCTGACAAAAAGAGACCGACGAGGGCTCATAAGGACCACTAGTTGATAAACTTGGTTGGGGACACAAACAATGGGAATCTTCTGGCGCACAGACGCCTCCGCGGAATGGAAATCAGGGACAGAGATGAGGACCAGTCAGATCTCCAGTGACAGAGATGCCCTTTTGTCCTGCCCTCTCCGTAGTATTCCGAGTGCGTGGAGTCTGCCTGAGCCTGCTGCGACTCTGGACGGATATGAATGACCCTGGTATTGACCACCTTCAATGACCCAGCCCCAACCTCACGCTCTGCTATCACTCATGAAAAATTTCGTCGCTCGAGATAAATTTCCGTTTTATATTGCGACTTGCGACACAAAGTAATAATAAACAATTTCTTTCATGTCATTTTGACCAGAAGCTGCATTGATCTCTGACGCGACGGATTTTCTTATTCAGCCTTAATTTTTATTACACAAACAAGTCGAATCGACCAGAACAGGATGGGCAGGCTAAAAGCGTATGTTTGTGTTGAAATCATTTCCAGGAAATATTGTAGTTCGCTTTTAAATTTTCTGGTGTCATTTGCATTCAGAAACGACGACGGTTGCTCAGTTCTAAGCCCCAACACTCGGTCTTTCTTCGTAACAATGGATTGAGGGATTTTGAATGCGAGCAGAGGCCTCAGCTGAACGACACACTATTTTCCGTCGTTTTTTTCAAAGTGAGAATGTATGTGAAAAATCATTGTCGGGCAGTCGGGATCTTGATCCCATGGCAAAGAAATCTTCGGTCTCTTCTGAATGGTCATACCCCAGCACCCATTCACAAAACCGAAGAGGGTTTTACTTTAGATCATACAATGGACTCGTTATTCCCATTCCGCGTTCAATTCTCCCCAAATTTCAATTGAAATCTTCAAAAACATCTTGGTCCTCCAGCACAATGACCAAAAATTTATGTCACGTAAATGGGAAGGAAAGCATATTAGGGATTTCATTGAAAATTGAAATCCATAGTTATGCCCTTCGTTAATCTCCTCCATGGAAGACACTTGAGCCTCATTTCGATAACTATGGAAGCAGAAACGTGCTAAAGCCTAGCACAGGACGCATTTGATGACATAAATGCTTTGTAAATCCAATTCTATGTTAAAGATTGACTGGTCGCGTCCCATCTGTGGTTCTGCAAATTGTCTTTGATTACTTGGCGGAAGCAAAGACCGATAATTCCTTTACCCTGAGCCCCGTTTCACACCTATCAGCTCGGAAATGAGCTCCAGGTCCACTGGGGTGTTTTTAATGTCATGTGAAGTTATGGAAAGCTATTAAACAGGAACAAGAAAGGCCTCATGTGCTCGTAAAAAGTTGAGGACGCAGAGTGCCAATCCTTGAGACACTTTTATGTAGAGGTAGTGATAGCAGATGCTGGCAGGGCTGCTGCAGTTTGAATCGAAGTCGGGGGCCAGTGCTGCAGTGCAGAGGTCGACCTGCTGGTGTCATGAATAAAGAAATAAAAATAAAGTTCGTTTCTTAAGCATTCCAGATTAGAATAGAGAAGTCCACGAAAGGAAATTGAGCTCTTGGAGTACCTATTGAGAGAGCGGAGAAGAATGGAAAATAATAATAATGGAATATCCTAGCCATTAATCCTAAATATGTACATCTCTGTAATAGCGGAATAATGGGGAGGTCGAGAAATATATTTCATTCGGAGACAGTTGGTTATGTAAAATATATCAAATCCACAAGAGTTATCGCTTCCCAGCGTCATGGTGTAAATCATACGGACTGCTGTTGTTCTGTCGAGACGCCGGACTAAAACTCCTACTACAGTCCGAGCGTCGTCTTAAGCTCTGCTCAATTAGGCATTCGTCATTTCACCTTTGCCAACTAATCAAAGAACACAGTCCTTCGGATCTAGCCTTAGAATAAAACTCAATATTGCCGATAGCGATTGAATATACGCCATCGAAGCTCAATTCCAGGCGACCCATATCTTCTGCCTCCTGCGCACGAAGCCTTTGAAATAACACGGCCTCTCATTGAACGTTATAATAAATTGACAATTACAATTTTCTCAACAGTATGCCTTTCAGGATCCCAAATAAAAACTATATTTTCCTGTTAATTGAATAAACACGTTGAAAACAGGTTAAAAGCATCCTGTTAATCGGCCATTGCGAACAAGTTGTAAAAGTGTATTACAGGCAGGTTCCTTGAGTAAGTGGGGATTCGCTAAATTGCACACTTTGTATGCAGGACGAAACAAAGGGAATGGCACTTATTATGATGGTTGCAGTGCCCTGGGCAAATATTAATAAAGAATAAAAAAAATTGTTATATAAGGGCATTAATACATAGCACCTCACACACTCACTACCACTTTAGTTGCCTGAACTTTGGGGAAAATGAAATGGCTGGCTCTCCGCATTTGGTTGGTTCTGTGGCAGCCACAATACTATGATGGTCTCCATCCACTCTTACGTAGTTCTACCTAATAATTGTGTGCTCGTTTGGTGGTTAGTGTCACCGGAAATCCCTATTCTTATTGGATACACGAGTGTAGCGTTCAATTGCGTTTTCTGAGGCTATACAATCAAAACCCAGGGTTTCGGTGGAAAAGGTCGACGGAGTTTGGGCTGACTTATTCTTTTCCATATTTAGGAGTTGGCCTGCTGTGACACCACATGTTCAATGTCCAGCTCAAAGTCCTCTGACCAGCAGTGTTTTCGTCCACCGCTCATCTCCATGGCCCTCAATATTTAGACATGACATCTTTGTCCAGCCATAAGTCTCTTTTTCTTTGATGCGAAAACATTCCCCATGAATCAAGCACAGGTTTTGTCGTAAGCGTAACTGATATATACCATTATAATTTATGTGCTCTTTGTACTGTTGACCATTAGCTGGTAAGGTGGTCGATTTTTCTTGGATATGCACACATTTCTGTGGATTGTACATAATAAGTTTTTCAATTGTGTTTTCAAGTGGGGGCGATGAGCTATTCGTCCTGTCACACCGGGTTTAAAGCACAGCACGGCTAAGAGCAGAGCAACATTCTTAAAGCAGCAACGCGCGTTCAACAATATGCGCAATATTGCAAATTGTGCTGCTAGCATCTCGCGCATCGTGGAAGTTCAGCTCAGGATGTTGTATTATCATTATCGGTAGAATATACGTATTTGTGGGTACGGTTGTAAATCTTCTTTTACTGAAAAGTGAGTGATTTGTTGATAGGCATCTGCCAGGTATTGCATCCGGCTCTGAAGAACCGTAGTCATGTCCTTAAGAAGAGCATTAGTCTTTGAAGGGACGGATTAAGATTCGTGTGTATTTTGAGTAAATCGTGTAGAAGAAAAGCCTTTGGCTGATCTATTATCTCTGCGTAATAAATTTTGAAAAGGCTGTAGCTCTGAGGACAAAACGGGTAGGTGATGCGTTGCTGAGAGCTCCTGTCTAAACTAAATAAACGTTTTTGCTCTGGCTCCCACTCGTAGTAGTAGGCAGGCAGCCCTTGAGAAGGAACAATTGAAACAGAAAGGGCTGAATGACTTGAAAAAGAAGAAGAGTTTTTGTGAACAATGAAGTCGTCATATTTTTGGCTGGCTGGATGAAGTGAGTTCAAGGGATGGATATTTGAACGGACTCAAGGAAAATTTTTGAAACAGAAATAGTTTTGGAACAGATCGCGGAGCTAAAGCTGTTCTACTAACAGATTTCTCACTCTCATCATCAGTCCACCTTGCGTTCTGCTTGCCTACCAGATTATGCTTATTTTTAGCTCCTCCGGGTAGTTTTATATTACCTTTCAAGAGACGTTGGACGCAAATCTGCCGAATCACCGTGACGCCACTTTATTTGTCCACAAATCATACATTATCATATCGCTTTCTTACTCTAAATGTGAGCCAGAGCAGCCAACCCTCTTCTTATTCTTCCTCTAGCCACCACCAGTCCCATCACCCCCGCCAACACAACCATATTAATCACATTTCTGGTACTGATTAACATTTGCAAGTTGATTATGGTAAAATGTGAGGGCAAGCGCCAAGGTCATAAATAATTTTATTAAACAGTTTTATAACGTATTACTCCATGGGTATTCAACAGCGAAATCGTTGATTAAAGAATCAAAAAAGATGCATGGCCAAGGCATTTATGATACTGGTTTAAACGGCTTATTCGTGGAGGTTAGCCCTATCATGCAATTCCTGATGAATTCCAAAATTATTGCACAGGACATTAGACTTCTAATGCTCTGTTGTCGGCATCGGGTCTGGCTGTAGTCGAAGCCACCGACTAAATGGAATATAAATTGACGAGGTTTAAACAGGGTGTTAGGTCGGGCTAAGAATCCATAATCCATGTGAGCTCCACCCCTGCTTCCTCTCCTTTCGTGTTTCCGACTAATTCTTAATTCGAAACTGAGCTGAAACCCAAGTTGGAAGCTGAGGAGTGAAGTCTAAAAAATTGGAGTCAAGAGGTGGAAGGTGAGTGTGAGGTAATCTGTAATAATTGACTCGACCATCTTCCTTGTCTTCAGACCTGCTGATAGCCCCTGCTTACTCGGAATTACAGCAAATTATCTTCATCTCCCTTCTCACAGACCTCAATAATGCAAGCACGGCTCTTCATCTCGCCTTCTTCTGCATTAATACAATTTTCGAATAACGCACTGAAATCGTTCACCATTTTAAGAACTGTATTATCTGGCTATGGAGGCCGTGCTCGTGCCTATTGAATTACGACCTGCGAATTGAAAGCAATGAATGTCGTGATCCGTAGCTTGTATTTTGATTTGTGATGACCTGAGTCTGAATTTCCTTCTTTCGTCTTCGCATGTGATGAGTGGAAGTTTGTGCCAATTGAATTACGACCTGCGAATTGAAAGCAATGAATGTCGTGATCCGTAGCTTGTATTTTGATTTGTGATGACCTGAGTCTGAATTTCCTTCTTTCGTCTTCGCATGTGATGAGTGGAAGATGAATAGACAATGGGAGGAAGGAAATGAAAGACACGTCTTTTTGAAAGAACCAGCTTCAGTGCAGTTCTGCACGGAGAGCCAGAAGAGTCGTTCTGGGAATGATAAATCGCAGTTTGGTCCGCTCATGAAGAGAATTTCCAAGATTTATAGGGACTTTAATAACAAAGGATTATGTCAACCTCAATTTACTATAGGCTTTTTTATTTTAAATGAGTATGATTGGAAAATGTTGCCTCTAGGGTCGTGTTATATGCTTGTCGGCACGCACTCAGGACTCAGAATCAGAACTCCGGAACAACTGCTCTCTCAACTCCTTCATATTTTCTACTTACCTACCTGGCCTTACCTGGCAGCAGCAGAGCTTCAAAGAAGCTCCGGTTCAGAAAACGCACAACTGACATTTCCGATAAAATATACCCGAAAAATTGTTTCATAATAACATTTGCCACACTCGGCTTGTACAAGAGAAAAGAGGCTTTCTTAGCATATCCTATTAAAAGGCCCTTAGCGAAGCTGGAATGGGTTCTTTCCCACGACTCTCGTCTACATATATGAACACTTCTTCCATCCAGCTGGACTCGTATCAGCCCTAAATAAGAATAAAAATAATAATAATAAATATTTCCTTCTATTGTCCCTTTTATTGGAATTCAAAGGGAAGTTTAGCCTTTCCAGCACTTCATCTTCTCTTTTTTGTCAACAGCCAGGACTTGCGGCTTCACTCGGATAGCTTGCGTTATTCCGGACTTATAAACATGCCTAGATTCAAAATTTTGAATTTTTGAAAATTTGATTGAGTTTTCACTGGATTTATTAGCATTCAAGCCTAAATAGAGAACTGCAACATATCCTAAGAATGGCTAATTTGGAAAAATAAATAATAAATGCCACATTAGACTTGTTTTCGAGCCTATAATTGTACTAGCGTCAACTTCCAATTTACCGACATCGTTCAAAGTGAATGACTATGGACCTGAAAACAAGAGCTTTAGATTCGATTATCCTAATTAGTTGAGCACAATGAGCGGATGTCGAAGATAGGAAAGGACTGGAATTAAGCTGTAACCCTTCTGGACGGCCTGATTGATTCTTAATGATACGGATGATACGGACAAAGAAGCGGAGAAGGACTCTTTTTGTCTCGCTCAAGAAGAAAAGCTGCAGAAGTGAGCAGTCATCCTTTCTTTTCTGCATGATCAAATTGAGCGGAAGAGGGGAAAGCGGACAATCTCATCAAAGCCCACTTCGGTGGCGGCTACAAGTCATTCAAGCCCGGCTATTCAGAACACAAGCCACAAGTGTCCACATCGGCTCGCCACTGATCAGGATGTTTCTATTTGTGTCCTCTGTGAGTCAGTAGTGGGTGCTAGTAGAGACTCAGGCTGCAGAAATAGCGATGCTGATTGACAGGCGTAATTAGGCTTAATTACCTTGAGTCTCACCTGCCTCCGCCCCTCATCTTGACATTTATCCCAGTGTATTATCCAGCGAGACGAGATGGGCTCGTTCCAATCCCACCGACGCTAGACACACAGACCCGCACTTCAGAGGTGTAGATTTTAGTGGGTACTACAACAAACACGCCTACTGAGCCCTTTCCACGTCAACCCACTTAGCTAATATCCTCAATCTAGTCCCTCATGCTCGTCATTAAATATCACTTAATTTTTCTCTTGGCCTTCTCCGTCAGGCCAGAACTTAAGGGTTTGAAAAGTTTGTTGTACCATTCAAAAGTATTCAGAATTGTTTTAAAATAATTAAAGAAATACGAATCCATAAATGCCCTGACAGAATTTGCGAGCTCTGATAAAACGCCTCAATGGCTTTCATACTGACCTATCTATAAATTCTGTAAATAAAATGTTATGCATAGGCCTGCATAGAAAGATGGCCATCCAATGCATTGACTGTTTAATCTGGGCGTGGCTTCATCTAGAGCACAGTAGCATTACAGTTGATGGATCAGAACGAGTTCCTGGTCATCAAAAGTCACCTACTTTGTATTGGCTGACACTTAAATGTCACTTTGACTCATACTTTCACTACATTTGTCTTGTCGTTGTCAACACAAATGAGAAGGATTTCCGGAATGGATCCCTCTTGTCTCGTGCTTGAGCTGACCTGTTGTAAATAACTTATATTTTCTGTTTCATATTTGACAGTTGTAAATATATGTTCATGGCTATAAATTTTAAATTCAAGCTACGAAATGACAAGTCTCCGTATCAATGACCTTAATTAGGGATTATCAATTTGTTTCTAGGAGAAAGCTGAGTAGTCGAACAATAGAGTTGAGTTGAGGTATCCATTTCATGAACTATTTGGAAACGGAATGCAGGATTGTACGCAGCAAATCGCTGATAATAGGCAGTTAATCCGAAGCTCGATTTTTCACTTAAATCCTCTTGTAAATTTTAGATTTAAGCAAGCAAATCAAATAATTTCTCATCGAAATTTTAGATTTACGAGCTTCTGGCAAATATTTAGTAATAAATGCCACCCCCGTGTCGATTCGTGTTGTCTTTGATCAAATTGTCGTAAAATCGATAGAACCTCAAAAGTTAAGTATTTGATGCTGGTAAGAGCATGAATCACATCCATTTATATCTGTCATGTTCATCGTGGTAAAGAGATAAGAATCATTATTATGGATATTTCCTCTGCGTCCCCTCTCTCCTTCAAATGAGACTTGTAAGCAGTCCATGTCGTCTGAATGCAGAATCAGCGACTGACCAAAAGAAGTGACATGCCCAACCTCTGCTCTTCCCAAGAAAGAAACAATAAACATGAGTTGTCGCTTATGTCAGCTTTTCAACGAGACTTTTGGAGGCTCAACGGACTCCCCTTCCAGGGTGCTTCATTGTTCCATCGAAATGATGAGAATCATCATAATATTGGATTTCACTGTTCCTGAGTAGCCAATCGATTCTTACTGGAGAAGAAACATCCGTCTCAGGAATGTGACTTACAAAGTCATGGGATTAGAGGCGCCGCAGATTAGGCTTCGAAGTTTGTTGACAGTCCTCATCACGACCATTCTGGAAATTTTAAGGGCTCTTTGTGCGCCGATAGAATGTGTAATCAAACGAAAATAGTATTATTGTTCTTTAGAATCCTTGTTTGATTTCCAGACTCGGAATTCACGCAGAGTGGACATCTATTGCTACAGGTTGATTTACGGTGGAAATGAGGGGGTCCCAGCATGAGAACGTTGTGATATTTGGCAAATGATAGTACGCGTAATGGCAGCTCTCGTTGTTGTAATTTGCCAGCGGATGTTGTGAGGGCAGGAGCGGAGGTGAGGGAATTGGGAGATTGAACTCGGGGTCGTTAATGTTTGGCAAATGATAGTGCGCGTAATGGCAGCTCTCGTTGTTGTAATTTGCCAGCGGATGTTGTGAGGGCAGGAGCGGAGGTGAGGGAATTGGGAGATTGAACTCGGGGTCGTTAATGACATTCATGGAAGGGCTTTGTTCGAAGATGATCATGACTGAATCGTTGGCTGAGAGCACCTCCCGTGGCGGTCCTGATCTTCCCTGAGTCTTGCTACAGGGATTCAGAAAAGGCTCGCCTGCCCTTCCGGTGATTCTGTCCTGGTCTGACTCCAACAAGCACCTCGTGTCTGCATCATCGCACACCCAGGGCCTATAACCATACACGCTCCCGGGGAAGAACATGGACGTTCAGCCCAGCCTTCCGAACTCCATCCAGCTCTAATAATTCAGATCATTTATTCCATTGTCAATTCAACACAGCAAACAGACTCCTGCTCTGCTTGGACTTCATTAAAATAGCCCCGTAGCGCAAGAGGCCTATCATACTTACACAAGCTCTTACTTTCGGCTCCTGCTAATACAAAACACAATGCTTCGTGTCATTCATTTAATCAAACGAGATATTGCATAAACTTTGGATGCCAGGACCGAAGAACATGTCCAGGAAAAGCTCACGTGGTGCGTATTACCTAAATTTCTGACCACTATGCACCTCAACAGCAAGGTTATACGGATTCTTCTGAAAATTAGGGAATACAAGACGATCTGTAACCTGTAAGCCGATCTGGAGGTGCGGTTTTGTAGCTGGGAATCCCGTTCCTTCACTTCTTGCCCATCGTCCAGCTTCAATGAAAGGAAATGTTCGTTATTTGCATCGAACCAAACTTCCGTCGTTCAAGTGGAATGCCTTGACCAAAGCAAAGGCGCCTTAAGCTTAAAAGAGTCAAGAAATTGAACTCGAGAGCAAGCATGGCGAATGAAGGATAGGCTCCTTCAGAGACGTGACCAAGCCGAATTGCCATCTTGTTTGTGGAGGGAGGATAATTGGGCTTGAATTTAAGTGGGAATAATGAGGCTGGTAAACGGTGGGTATGGGCTAGAGGGATGATCATGGGTGTACTTGCCAAGGAAGACCTTCCATTACCAATTTGAATTGAAGAAGAAAATTGGCAGGTTGGACTGGGACAGGAGGAGCTTCAACAATCATCTATCATTACTCCTTTCGATACGCTCTAGTATTATTTTATTATTCCCAGCGTTTGCTTCAATTCTCGGTATGGCCACCTATAGCGCTTCAATAAGGCTAAAGATAAGTAACGCTCGGAACAAGGCTACCTATATATTTAGGAAAAACATCAGCGCTATTCTATACCGCAGAACTTTCCATAGTAAAAGCCAGGTTTAAATCCTAAATTTTGCACAGAAAGTGAACAGGGAGGCGGTCTCCGTTAAACTGGTATCATGGATTATTGCACCTCGTATTTAATATATTCTGAGATAAGAGGATTAGACCATTTCCAATCATTGCCAGTTGAAGAATGCGGAGCTATTGGACGGATGAGCTTGAATTTCTGCCGTCTGACTCATGCTTACAGCTTGTGAGCACGACTGCAGCAGAAATCTCGTTTTGCTCCGAGTCTCGCCCGGTGCTCCGACTCCATCTTCATTAAAGCCAACTCATGCTATCAGCTGAAGGGACGATGATTATTTCCGATTCTTGTGAGCACGACTGCAGCAGAAATCTCGTTTTGCTCCGAGTCTCGCCCTGTGCTCCGACTCCATCTTCATTAAAGCCAACTCATGCTATCAGCTGAAGGGACGATGATTATTTCCGATTCCAATCAGTTGGAAAACAACAGGGGTGGCTAGAAGCTGGAGAGACATTAACGTCAAACCTTTGTCTGACTCCTTCCAGCTCCAGCCATACGACATTCCCAGCGACCATTTCCCACATTTTAGCAGAAATTCGGTCTAGAGAACAACCGTCACAAATCAGGAATCTTACGAGGAATCAGGGATGTCCATTTAGCTCTTTCAGTCCTTCAACAGGGGTGGCTAGAGGCTGGAGAGACATTAACGTCAAACCTTTGTCTGACTCCTTCCAGCTCCAGCCATACGACATTCCCAGCGACCATTTCCCACATTTTAGCAGAAATTCGGTCTAGAGAACAACCGTCACGAATCAGGAATCTTACGAGGAATCAGGGATGTCCATTTAGCTCTTTCAGTCCTGGTCAGGACACAACAGGTGCAATTTCTGACCAATGCACTTGTGTAAAAATCAGTCCACGTTTCTTTTTTTTTTGTCTCTCTCTGGAACAAACTACTGTTTTGTCGTAAATAATGTCCGATTAGGTGGTGATCTGTCTCTGATAGGGACTACCGTGATAACGAAGGGTAAAGGAGTTGAGGGATGGGCATGCCAGACTTTTTACCGGCTCTTAGCCTTAGCTAAGACTCGATGTAATTTCATCTGGGTCTGGGGCACTTTGGAAGCTAAGTATTTAACTGTAACTATGCCGAAATATTGGATTTGCAAAATTTAATGCAGTAGAGTGGAATGCAATATGCAATATGCAAGCATGTACGAGGGTAGTCCAATTATATGCATATGAATAGCGAAAATCTCTGGCATGTAAAATGAATGTACTTATTTACTGGAAACGATGGAGCACGAAAGAATTTAATGTCATTTCAGATGTCGTTTCAGATGAAAGAGCTATTGCGTTTGAGAGGCTTCAATGATATATCTGTACAAATCTTTTATTTACTGGAAACGATGGAGCACGAAAGAATTTAATGTCATTTCAGATGTCGTTTCAGATGAAAGAGCTATTGCGTTTGAGAGGCTTCAATGATATATCTGCACAAATCTCCTTTCACGGAAGACTGGCTTGACCACAGCAGATTCTTGTTTCTTACGATTGGAATGGCATGTCGTTAAAAATTATGTTTTGCTCCGCGTTAAACTGAAGATGTCCTGCAGCACTGGTTTACTTTTTTAATCCTCACTATTTAATTTGTGGTGAGAAAAAAATGGAATTCGGTATTGGCAAGAATTCTAATGATGCAGGTGAAAGAACTGTCGTGTTCAAGCTGGCTAAATGATATACCGACACACGGTGAGCTGAGCAGGATGTTTTTACCTGGTTTGATGTCCGTTAAAATTAGAATTAACACTCCGCTTACGGTTTGTGACAGCGAAGTAGACGAGCGAAAGCAGACCAGAATAGAAAAGACAACTAGAACACGTGTATGCAGCCCTTCGACATCAAAATCAAGGATTTGAAACATGTCATGTTCGATTCTAAATTACCCCAAAGGAGAGATATGGCCGACACTTAGCTCTGACCTTTCCGCCTCTCTCTCTGGCAGCTCTGCGATGGATGCATTCATAATGAGGGTTATTTTCTTATGAAGATGATTTACAGCCCTCTTCGCTATGAATACTTTGGTAAATAAGTGAAAGGTCTTTTCAAAAGGGTTGTTTGGCTAATCCCGAAATAACAGAAGCCGTTAGGAGTTAATAGCATTGTTTTGAGGGATTGAAGCTCTGAGCTGGTTTTCTTAATTCTCTGAGCAGGTACAAATAATAAGGATAATTACGTGCATTAGCAAGGAAGTGGCTTGCATTGGAAATTGGAAGCCGAGGTCCAGGTCGGTTCGGCTTATCAGTGCC
>VNWX01001894.1:0-13633 GCA_009869905.1 Ceratophysella communis | reverse complement strand
GTTCAGCATTATTTACATCGCATCTTATCTGTATTTGATGAAGACGAAAGTGCAAATAAAAACAGCGTATGGTGATGGTCAGAATCCATAATCATTGCAAAAAGAAGTTTACAAGCTAAGAAGATATACCAAGCGAGTGAGTTTTTTGAGCTTGACGAAGGTCAATTCTGTCTGTCACTGACGTTGTTGCCCGGCTATATTCGTGTGCTAATATCACAACACAGCTCACAGTTCCTCAGCCAGAAACGTTATAAGTGACGTATTATTTTCATGGAATTATTCGCCTTTATACTGTGAATTTGGCAAGCTGTGGCAGTGATAGTAAAATTAGTTTCTGGCATTTTTGTATACTGTCTTGTCTTGTGCAGACAATAGCAAAATAATGGCATCAGAAGAAACAGAAATTTCGCATTTTATTAAATCCCAGTATAAATATTTGGAACCAATTGAGAACATTTTACAAGTAAATTTAAGTGGCGATTCTTCATCCAAATGGCCCGTTCTCAAATCTGTAACAAAAATTCTGTCCAGTTGGGCAGAATTGGATGGAGTACCTGTGGACTATGAATTTGTTTTGACTGAAGGAACGCAAGAAATAGTTCAATTCCTGCTAACGGGTTGCATGTCTAATGCCTTTAGCGAAAAATCCGAAGGATTGAGAACGCCGGACCGAGTAATTTGTCGTCTGTTTGACTGGTTTCTGGCTGCGTTGCAACGGACTCATGAATATGAGCAATGTAATCGGAAGGTAAATCGTTTATTAAGATATAGCGTTATTTCTAGTTTACACAAAACTTTGGCTTGACCTATAAATAAATGTCTCGTGTAGCTCTGCAGCGATCCGGAAGTGCTGGAAGTTATCGAGTTGATCAGAACCAGAAATATTGCATGCATCAGCGAAATTTTGCAAGGTATGAGTTTTTACTCTTGCTATAAAATTTTTAAACGTTGTGTTTATCAGTTTGGCCAGTTTGTATACCTTAATCCACTTTAATTTAGGTAAATTTTGTGATAAACCCAAAGACTTCTCGCCACTATTTCTCCCATTATACGAGCAAACGCTTCCTACGGAATTTGTTAACCAACTTGTCAGCACTACCTACGAAAATTTGGATGCTTTCAAAAATCTTGCCGAACCGCTTTTAGGAGACATTCGTAGACGTCTCAAAGGAGCTTCGATCACGCAAAAGGAATATCGTGAACCATTGAAAATTCTAGAAGAGCTCTGTGAAGTCAGACTGGAGTCTGATAAAACAATTCGTCCATTTGCACATGTTTTGGCTCAGAAAGTAATAATATTTCGAGTTTTCCTTATAAACTCTAAACTCATATTCTAAATTCTAAAATTTATTATTTACTACAGGGAGTTGACGGAAAAGGCAAGGAATATGACGGAATTGAATGGTACCTGAGTTCAATCTTTCAGCTTTTCGATTTTATACGAAGATGATCCTACGCTTGGACCACGTTTTTATGATCTAGACCATCCCGTTGAAAATATTATTCTGGCTAGCTTACAGCAAGACTTGGAATGGAGTCGGGTAAATAATGTGAATTATATTTTAAAAACTACTTTCAATGGAGAATCCCTTCATTTCATATTTTTTAAAAGGGAATCCTGCTTAGAATCATCCGCGGAATCCTGTCGCATGCAGTTTCAAGAAAACCTGCAATCCAGTTTTTTGAGAAAACACTAAAACTATGCCAGACCCGAACGAAAATGTTCAGGAAAACCTCGTCCGAGACATTTATCGGAGATGGTCCAGCACTAAATTATTTGTCCGTTCTGCAGTGGCTTTGTGAGAAGGTCGTGATTCCGAAAGTGGATTCGTATTATCCATTTCATCCCGAAACTGTGTTTGACCTTAAAGATGAATCTTGCATCCGTGCTACAGCCGAGGAATTTACTGCATGGACCAAATCGCTAAGTAATATAAATTATATGAATTTGATTAAGTTGTACACGATTTGTTCTGGATTTTAAATTTACAAAAATATGTTTCTATATTTGATTAATTAGCTGACAAGGGTCATTCCTGGGTAGAGCCAAATTTTCCAACCATGTGCTGGTTTCTCACGCTTCAGGCTCATCACGTGTGCTTGATACCTGCATTTCGAAATTTCACAAACATGGAACGCGAGAGGTCGGAAGTTCGAAGAACCGTAAGAAATTTCAAATCGTGTTAATTTTTCTAAAACCGCCAACTAGGTTTTAAATTGATATTTCGTGTACAGATTCAATCCATAGAAAGAGGTGCACAAGTGGTTTACTTGAACAGTTCAAGCGGAGGAGAATGGATTCTAGCGCGTTTAAAAAGTGATATGGAGGTCAGTGAGCGAATCAGCAAATTAACTAATTTAATCGCATTATTACAGGTTTGCTGCTTCCTGTACTAATCAGCTTGTGATGTGATATTCTCGGCATTTCAATTTAGTAAAAAAAAAATTGGGTTTCTTTCAGATTCTAAATCAAGCAAGTTTAAGCTTCAGCGTCGGTCTGCTGCAGGATGGATTACTTCAGCGTTCCTTGTCATTTTATAATTCCTTTTCCGAGTACGTAAACGCCATCATAGTTCCAGGCTTCGATTATTATAAGCTTCCAGAGCTTCCGCTTCCAAAAGACATCCCACCTGCATTCGCGCATCTACCGGAATGGACCATCTCGGATTTGGCGGATTTTCTTAAATTTTTGCTAACGTATGGAAATAGCTATATTTGCTGAATTTTGCAAATAGTAAGATTTTTTTAAACCATTTTTGTTTCCACAGGTATTGTTCATCTCGATACCACAATCAAATTGGAGATTCCACAATTATGTGCATGCTCTTGCTGCTCTGTTCTCCAAATTACTTGCAGAATCCTTTTATTAAGGTCACATTTGTAAGGGTACTGTTTGTAATGCATCTCGTATTCAGAGATAGCCGGAATGAATTACTTTTCTGTCGAACGATGCACCATGAACTTGCCAAAAAGTATTTGCCTGTCTCATTGATGAAGTTTTACACGGATGTGGAAGTCACAGGCTCACACACAGAGTTTAATGACAAATTTGAAGTTCGACGCGAAATCAACACGCTCTTTAAATGGTTTTGGAATTCGCCTGAGCACAGGTAAATATGCCAGTTTAGCCGATTATTTAAAACACACGTTAAAAAATGACTTATAAAACCGGTGTTTTACAGGGCTGAAATTGTAAAAGAAGCTACTGCTGGTCGGGAATTTGTTCGTTTTGTGAGCACGCTTATCAATGACACGACATTTTTACTGGATGAAAGCTTGGAACCGCTGCAGGTTAGTGTTTTATTTGACCAACAAAATTTGACTTCAAATTAAAAGCACAATTTTCAAAATGTAGCTTACAGCTTAATTTGCTTTCCTTAGCGCATCAAAGAAGTCCAAGAACTCCAGAGCAATGAAAAACTCTGGAATCGCCAGTCCGCAGAAGAACAAGATGCCGTCCTAGGCCGTCTGCGGCAGGACGAAAGATCTATAAAATCAATCCTCATGCTGGCCACTGAAACGCTGGATATGTTTATTTACATGACGGAAGATATTCCCAAGGCGTTTCTTCAGTCCCAGCTCGGTGACCGTCTTGCCACTATGCTTAATTTCAACCTGTCCAGGCTTTGTGGAGATCAATATAATAAATTAAAAGTCAAAAACCCAGAAAAGTACGGCTGGAACCCGCGGAATCTCCTATCACAGCTTATCGACATCTTTCTTCATTTGGATTCGGAGGAGTTCACAGCCTGTATTGTGTCGGATGAAAGAAGTTTTCAGCCGGAACTATTTGAAGCAGCATTGAGGATAATGCGAAGAGCCAATCTTAAATCCGAGTTTCAGTTGACTCGATTCAGTGATTTAGCTATTCGTGCAAAAAAGATGGCTGAGCAAAAGGCAACTGAAGATTCGGAATTTGCCGATGCTCCAAATGAATTCAGAGGTTTGTGTAATAATATTCTAGTATTCTATTAAGAGTCTTGCCATGCTTATCGGCGTTTGAATTTGGCATTAAGTCCTTCAAATTGTGCAAAAATTAGATCCTTTGATGGACACACTGATGACGGATCCAGTCCGGCTACCAAGTGGGATCGTAATGGACAGGCCAGTAATCATCCGCCATCTCCTGAATTCCAACACTGACCCATTTAATCGGGAAGTTCTTACTGAAGAAATGCTAACCAATGATTCGGAGCTCAAGCTTCGAATCGAAGAGTGGAAACGCAATAAAAAGCGTCACGCTTAGTGCAGAGCTATACGCTGATATTTCGGTAATATCTACTAACTACTAACGCAAATAAGAATAACTTAAGAAACACGCGTACTACAAATACATGTACTGCTATATGAACGCCAGTTTCTAATTTCTCATTACTCGAGATGGATTATTTAATTAGGGCAAGTATTCGCAGTTTTTAAACTAACTAATTTTGAAATTACATTTTATGTTTAGAATAATTTTCCGATTAATTCGCTTTTTTTGCAATGGGTATGCGGAAACATTTTATTATTTTATTTAATTAAGGTTCGAAAAGAAATATCCATTTTTTGTATTGGTCAATACATTTATACTGTATGTAGTTTGAGGATAAGATCTAATTGGCAGGAATCATTCCCATCAATAAAATGCTGTGACGGAATTCCTCTTCCGTGTTGCAGATATGTACTTGCACGAGTAGTATATGTTTACCTCGTACTCGAGAAGCGAATCAAGCGAATACAAAAATTACCCTTAATGTAAATTTCACATGCTTCCCACACATTCTGCTTCAAAATCAGACTTCCATTATACCTCAAAACTATTCTGAGCCAAACCTCCTGGAAAACATGTACCGAAACATGCTCTGTATAGGACACCTGGGGGTTTTAGATTATTGATATATTTTGCATTTATGCAAATTGTTTACCAGAACAAGAATCAGAGTATTTCACACGTTCGTGATTAACTGCTTAATGCCACGAATTCAAAGGTTTGAAGCCTTGTTCTCTTGTAGGAATTCCAAAAAATAATCACTAATGGCCGATATGTTTGTGGTAAAAACTAAAAATCTGAATTTGTTTAAAAATAGAGATGCAAAAATACGCGTTATTCCAGCATCTCTTAAAATTCGAGTTTGCTGAAAATAAACATAAATAAAATATTTACTAAAAGCGTTGTTGTTTGGAAGAACCTCAGAGTATTGGACACGCAGCTTTCATAGATAGAGGGGACATGAGCTGAAGCAAATCGCCTTAGCAACGTTATTTATATATTTTAAAATATTCGTAATGCTAATTGTGAATTATAAATTCTATTTTGAAATGTTGTCTTGGCAACAAGGAATAATTTTTTAAAAAATCCAATGAAATCTGTTTATCGTGATGGCAAATATGCCTGCCTGGAGAAACAGTTTGAATTTTGAATTTTTCACACGTCGTTTGTCCCCGGCGTGTCCCCAAAAAACAGCACCAAACAAGTAAACAACTTCTTGTCCACTCTATCTATAAGAGCGAGCGCGATGCCCGCGCGCAGTGCGGGGCATGCGCACGTTCAATACTCTGAGGGAAGAACAGTTGCATAAAAATAGTGCTATCATTTCTGAGATACAAAGATTCACAGGCCAACGAAACATGGAATTCTGGAAATCATCTTGAGAATTGGTTAGGACAAAAAGATTTGAAGATTAATTAATTTAATAATAGCTATGGAACTGCACTACTGTATGATTTTATATTTTTAACACCTGTATCGATAAAAGACATAGGTAGAAAGGAATGTAGACCAACAACACGCTGAAATTTATCCATCACTGTTGAACTAACAATTTTGCGAGTTGTGGGTCTGCTTTTTAGAATAGAGTAGAAATTTTGGTTAGGTTGGCATGGGTCACAGAAATCTGACTCATTTAACTTTGGCAGAACTGCATTGCTCAATTTGCAGGACAGTTGCCGTTTTGAAGATACACATTTATCATTACACGATAAGTCTGTTCTTGTGCAATTTCCTTTGCTTATACATACTGGTACATAGAAATATGTGTTCAGAATATCTATTTGTCGCAGGAAGAGCAACGTATTTAACTTGATATCGACTATCCCCTACATGTATTTTTATACACATTTTACGAGCAATGTAGCTCTTACGTTTGTGGTTCTAGAAATAGTACTTACCCGATGAATATGAATCATCTAATTCTTCATAATTGTCGAAATGAAATAGGATTCAGTCAAACGCTCACTGCCGAGGGTCAAACCAGATAATGTCAATATTTATTTTGACGCCCAGCCTCATTTAATCTGTGCAGCAACTAAGTTATAAAAAAAATTATTTCAAACCTAGTAAAATGAAGATTACAGCGAGCTAATCGTAGCAAATTTAACTCCTTCACATCATACATTTATGTAGTTGACTTAAGATGACGTGCATTTGATGTACCTAGCCTATTTATTTTTATTTATAGACCTACTCGTATTTGCAAAATGTAACCATTCACTCTTTCACGCAGAAGAATATACAATCATGTAGTTGACTTAAGATGACGTGCATTTGATGTACCTAGCCTATTTATTTTTATTTATAGACCTACTCGTATTTGCAAAATGTAACCATTCACTCTTTCACGCAGAAGAATAATACATTTTGATTAGTTTTAATAGGCTTTAGTTCTACAAAACAATGTGTTTCTCAATTGTTTTAAAAATTTTGCTACTTACACCAGTGTTTTTTCAATTGGTTCGCACTGATGGAATTACCCAAACAGTTAATATTCATACAGATTTTTCAGGGTTACAGTGGGATACAGAGTTTAGTTCTTTCTTTGATTCGAAACTTCTCAAAGAATTTGGAGTTGATGAACTAATACTCGACGATGACAATTATGCGAAGAACAAGGAGGATTCCACTGAAGAGGTAAACTCAAGAAATGGTATTATTAGTAGTACAGTAAGCCATAAGGCGAATACCGTTCTTCTAAATTCGACTAAACGAGAATAAATTCTTTATTGTGTAATTTCCTGGCAGGCCGGTTTCGACGCCGGAAACGGTGAGCAGAGTTTTCAGAAGATTGTTAGCACTGTTGTTGGCGGTTCAACCGTTTTCCAAAAAATTCAAACAGCATTTAAACTACAATCAAACATTGGAAATATTGAAGACTTGAGCCGACGAATCGAAAATTGCAACACAATCGAAACCCTTGTTAAATGTGTTGATCATCATGAAAAAAGATTAAATTTTATAAATGGTGCATGGAAAGCAACTCAAGGTAAGCTTGTTTTAATTTAAAACACAATTTTTGAACGCGCTGATATTTTCAAACCCTGAAAAAAATAATTAAAAAAGAAGAAGATTTGAATAATGATACGAAATTCAATCACTTCCGCAGGACCAAGTACCGCAGAAATGATGCAGCAGCTTGACGGTATGAGTGGATACCAAGAAATGAACCACTTCAAATTGGAGTATCAAGCCAACTTAGCTCGTGCCAGTCGGAAGATGGCAAACGTAGCAATGCACTGGACAGTAGCGACCTCATTTTTCGTTATCTTTACTCAAGCAGGACAACTTTTCATCATTTGGAATGATATTAGAACTGCTTCAAATCTTGTGAATGACCAAGCTGAAAAGGCGAAGATTACAGACCAGCTTGATCGTCTGCGTATAGACCTCACGCAATTGGATAGTATCATACAGAATTGGAGAATCAAAGCGAATGGTCCGAAGAAAGAACAGGCGTTTAATAGAATTCTGCGCGAAATGAACAAGTTACAGCGCCTTCAAACGCAAATTTTCAGCGCAATTGGTAATTACTTTTTTTTCGCCTGAAATATTTCCTGCCAGATTCCGTGCATTTCGCACTCAATTCTAAAAATACTAATTAGCTATTTCTTTCGTTTATATATTCAGATAATATGAAATTCAAAATTGATGGTCAAATCACCAAACTTGGAAATCATCAAACGACGCTGGCGATGAATATAATATCGAATGGCTTTCACTTTACCCTTACTGCTGTTCAACTTTATTCTTCGTATGGAATGCTCGGTGCGACTGCAAAAGGCTTTGGATGGGCTGTTTTGATGTTACTAGGCTCTCTGCAAGGTGGAAATATTGCGACCTACGTTGTGACAACTCAAAAGGTCTCAGAGCTGCGCGGTGTAATTCAACGGTACAAAATGGTGGATCTAGAACTTACGAAGATGATGGAACGTATAACTGAACTCCAGGAATGGGCCGACAACCTGAAGTTTGATGGCGACAACGATATTTTTTAGTTCAATAATCGGAGAAGTCGTTTGTCACACTTGATTAAAGGTAACATTCGTTTTATCGAGTAAGCTTAAATGGGATTTAAAGTTCTTTGTTAGGCCCACAATAATAAATATATGACAAATACAACTGTGTTTACTTTAAATTTTGATTTGACAGTTCTGTTTTTTTTAACACAGTACTTTGCGAATTTGTACAAAAATGCTTATATAACATATATTTCTAAAATTCAAAAATCGAAGAACGAAAGCAATGCAGATGAATTCAACCCTCATGTATTTAATCAATCTTATCTTTAGTACCACGGACGGACAAATGCTGAATAATTTTTAAAGTCTGCTATAAAAAAAAAGTCGGGTTTTTCATCACCGTGTCATTTCATTAGCAATTACTCAAAAGATTGCATCAAATATCCAAGGGATTCCCACCCCGTTGTCGGTCAGCATGTGCGTCAGTAACCAGCTCATATGATGCTTGGCAAATTTTGGGTTTTTGTATTCGTACATAATGCAGCAGTGCTCTGATGATGTAGGCATAAGACTGTCCAATATACCTAACCATTCGACATAGGCATTCCCAATTGTTACAAAAAAAACAAGTCAGTCAATTTGCCCTAACCTAGGTTTTGACATGCAAAAATGCTCATATGAGTCGGATTTTTCATTAAGTAACGAAAATAATACTATCGGATTCGTACAAAGTAACAAGTTTTTGTTACTTCTTTCTGCAGGTATATCCAAAATATAAAATTCAGAAGTACAATAGCGTTCTCTTTACGCAATCGGGCTTCAAAGTCAAATTTAAGGATTCTGTATTTTTTGGTTTCCAATCCAAAAAAGCAGTAAACAACTGCGGGTTGATCTGCTGTGGATCTTCGTATTCACTTCAATGATTTTGATACAATAGTTTGTGAACCTTGTTACACTGAGATTGAAATAAGTATTTATTAATTATATACACACTTTTTTAAATGGGTGACATAAACTCACCATCGCAGTGGCAGGATAATTTATTAGAAATGTTTAAAATATTGTTCGGCTGGTGCTGCGCACCGATTATATTAACTGTTGCTGCAATTCTTTTCATTTGCAAGTTTCTTGTGATACGACTAGCAAAAATCGTACATCCAGACTTAATACCAATTTCCAACCAGGATACCAGTTTTATATTGGATAAAATCACTGAACAAGACCAAGTCGAACTTGAAGACGAGCGAGTTCCGCTAAATGTGATTGGCTTTTATATCAAAATTAGTGCTGGAAATAAAACTGATTTAAATGAATTCAAACGACGCATGCTGGAACGCGTGATTGAAAATAGGTCGGATTACAACTGGAAATTAAAATCGTATTTAGTTCGATTATGTGGTTACAATTTCTGGAAGAAGTGCTCAGATTTTAACATAGATAATCATGTCAAAAAATTGTACTTAAAATCAGATGAAGGAATTGATGACTTTATGAGTGATTGGAGCCGAAAACCGTTTCCACTTCGTACTCCACTCTGGGAATTAAATATTATTGACATCGGAGACCAAGAATATTTGGCGCTAAAAGTTCATCATGCACTGGGGGATGGATTGTCAATTATTGACATTGTGATTCCAATATTTGATAACCAAAAGCATCATCCACGAGTGGAAGAAATTGTGAAGTCTTCACGTCCACGAATTAGCCTGACTAACAAGGTAAAATTTGCTAATAAATAAAAAAAAATTGTCTAAAAAGATTGAAAAATTTTAATAGCGCTATGTGTTGTATTGTATTCTTTGAAACCCAGGTAAAGCTAATAATAAGACTACCTTGGCTTCTTCTGGACTGCTTATTGTTGATAATGCGGACACCGGATCCTTTTCCGGCGCAAAATATCTCTCCAAGTCCAAGCCAACCTAATCAATCAGGCCAGTGGGTCAGTTTGAATTGTATGAAAGTTTCGGATATAAAGTCAATAAGCAAGAGTCAGAAAGTTGGGTTCATTACTGTTCTGATGTGTGTTTACGCGGGTGCTATCCGAAGATGCCTTGCCGCACAGGGCAATCCTATTCCAAAGTTTTTGGTTATACCGGCGCCGCAACCCTGGCCGGGACGTCCGAAGAATTTTATTGGAAACTCTTGGAGTGTGTTATATGTTCCAGTTCAAATTAACAATCCAGATCCACTTGAACGTTTGCAACAACTTCAGTCAAACATTGCGAATTATTACTACTCTGGATCGTTTTTTATGTTCAAATACGTGATGATGAATGTGCTGGCATGTTTGCCAAACACTCTGCACTCTTGGTTTAGAAATTTAGTTCGCGTCAGGTATGCCATTACGCCTATGCTGACCAACGACCAATGTTCATTTTATGATGGAAGGACAGCTGAAACAATACAAGGTATTGTTGGTCTTGTCCACGAAACATTCAGTAAGTTTTCAATATCTAGTTCTCAAAGTATAAGCAATGCGCTAGTCTGTTTTCGTGTTTACATATGTTAATGAATACTTGTTTCGTTTTAGAAATGATAGTTGTAACAGCTAGTTTCAATGAGACCTTGACTTGGACTATAAGCGGATCCAAGGACGTGTTTAGCTCCCAAAGTGACCTGGACCTGCTGACGCAAAAGTATATTTCAGCCGAGGTTGACGACCTCATTCAAGCTACGAGTTAGTTTCTGTGTTCTTTCTCAACATTATAAATAATGGGAATATGAACTTGTTAATTTAGTAATAATTCATAATTTTTTAGGATCAAAAGACCGTGGGAAATCGGCGTAAGCTTTTTATGGTACTGCGACGGGTGAAACTTGCAAAAAACTGCAAGTATATACCAAGCGAACTTTGACCAAGATAAACTCGCATTATTAAACTACATTTTCTTTTAGGTTTTAATTTAGATTAACTCCCATTTAATTACACTTCATAACAAATAAATATTGAAACTGATTCTATAAAGAATTTATATCTAAAAATCAATTTCTAAAAAGTTCAAGCAAGTGATGCTGTTAATTATAAAATTAAAAAATATTCTAATGACCGTTTGCCAAGTTCTTTGCTAAATAAATACTTGAGTTTCCTAATTTTATTGGACCAGTTTTTTTATTCTTAAAAGTTTATTCTATTGTGCACACAAACTATTACCTACAATTATTTATTTACGAACAAACAAATTGTAATGACAAACTTGCCTATATTCAGTAAATAAATATTAAATTGTTTACAGTACAGCGGGCGGAAAATTATTTAAAAACTCATAAACGTATGCACTTGAACCGGTTTTTCATTTGTGGAAGCTATTTACTGGATCATCGTTTAATTGTTAAATGCTATATGTTGATTTCACTTAGCAAGCTGAAATATGACTTTAAGGATTTTCCAAGGTGACTTTTTAGCCTCAGTATGCATTCAATGACCTCATCATAGCATTACTTATACAAAAAAATTCAGTTCCAGTACTAGTATTGCTTTTCGAACTAATAATAATCAAAATCTTCATCGCTTTTTTTAAACTAAAATGGAATTCAAAAGCCCGCATCCTGCGATATCTTTAACCAATTTCAATAATACATACAACACACCATTTTCTTCACCTGTAACACGAGTTTGTATTCATACCAAAATGGCCTTCTTTCATAATATCAAGTTAAGCATCAACGTACACCCGGTTCTAAGTCGTATGAGCATATCTATTTAAATATAATTTCAGAGTCAAGTTTTTTTGTAGTACATATTTTGTACATACATGTCTTTTTTTTGCAAGATCTTAGGTGCAGTACTAATTTTCAGCTCCGCATTTTGCAGGACAAGATCTGAGATGTAGCATTTATTTTCCTTATACATTTTTGCAGGGTGAATGCAAGCTTTTACAATAAACCAAATGGACCAGTTTCAGGTTATTGCACAGCCTTATCACTTCAACATCAAATTTACCGACGAACACAACTCAAAGTCGAAGCTTCGAGCTTGCTCTAAACATTTTGATATGGATAATAAAAAGTCTCGATCGCCAGTTCTCGAGAACTTATTAGGATACGCTAAAATATTGTTTGGATGGTGCTGCGTCCCTTTTATACTAATTATTGTGACCCCGTTCGTTATCTGGAAGTTGTTGGTGCTTCAGATTGTTAAACTTTTACATCCAGATTTAGTTCCGATTTCTGTTCAAGATGTAAACTTTATTTTGGACAATGTAACCGAACAAGACAATTTAAATAAAAATGAGGAGGAGAGAGTTCCGTTAAGTGTGATTGGCTCTTATCTGAAGTTGACTGGTGAAAAGAAAATGAATATGATTGAACTTAAACAAATAGTTCTAGAGCGTGTAATTATTCCTGAAACAGACTACAGTTGGAAACTACAGTCGTACTTTGTTCGATTCTGTGGCTCATATTTTTGGGAAAAGTGTCATAATTTTAATATTGAAAACCATTTAAAATGGGCTAATTTAACACCGGGAAATACGATTGAAGAGTTTTTGAAAGACTGGAGTCGGATCCCATTTGCGCCTAGATCTCCGCTTTGGGAAATCATAGTTGTAGACGCAGACTCAAGATCAGTGGAATATATTGCAATAAAGGTTCATCATTCACTCGGAGACGGGTTGTCAATATTTGAAATCATGTTGCCATTACTCGATGCTAGGCATAATCCACGGGTTGAAAAAATTATCAAATCTTCACCTCCAAAAATAAGCTCGACTGAAAAGGTATCAAACTTGTAATTATTATATTTAAAATACGATTTTACGGTCCTCTGTAGCAAACAGAAAATTTAAAGCTTGAATGTTTGACAGGTGAAGTTGATTATACGTCTACCGTGGCTCTTGCTTGCCTATATACTCATGGTGGTGGTCGGAACACCAGATCCCTTTAGGTTTCAGTCTCAACAAACTCCAAGTAAAAAATTACCAGATCAACGAATAAGCTTGTGCAAAATGAAAATGTCAGATGTGAAATCAATCCAAAAGAAACAAAAAACTGGGTTTCTTGCTGTACTAATGTGTGTCTATGCGGGAGCCATTCGGCGATTTCTGGTGGATACTGGCTGCCCTGTTCCAAAAAATTTACTGATCCCAGTACCACAACCTTGGCCAGGGCGTCCTAAGAATTTTATTGGAAACTCCTGGAGCATGATACATGTTCCTACTCCGATAAATATTTCTGATCCCCTCCACCAGCTCGAAAAACTTCAGTCTAATATTACAGAGTTCTATAACTCTGGATCATTCTTAATGTGCAAATACCTACTGATGAATTTGATGTACTGTTTGCCCAGCTTTCTTCAGCAATTGTTTAAAGACTTTGTTTGTGTGAGATACTCCTTAAGTCCGATACTAGCTGCTGATGAGTATGGATTCTACGACGGGAGAAAGGTTCAGAGCATTCACGCAATTTCTGGTCTTATCTTCAA
>VNWX01001893.1:0-13634 GCA_009869905.1 Ceratophysella communis | reverse complement strand
CCTTACTCACGATTAATAAAATATTCCTGTCTCGTCATGTCACTGTAAATAGTTGTAATGTACTCGTTCTCGTACATGTGTTGAAAATTGTCCAGCAATATCGGGTTGCAATACAATAACCCGACACATATTCGTTTAGTCTTTTGTAGTTTTGAAAGCTTTGGCTACGGTGCTTTAGGTCTAAAGATGTTCTGTGTGCCCTAGGAGAGCTGTACGTGCAGCGCACAAGTTGTGTAAATAAGCTTATGGGCGACATAATATCTATTATTCTTTGTTTCCGTCTTCATACCTGTACTGTAAGTATGATGATAGTTTCGTAAGTCGTAAGTGTCACGAAACGTTTCTCATAAACGGCATGTATTATTTGTTATTCATACAATTAGTATGAAGTTGCGAATTCAACGACAATTCTGACTTCTGTTCTGACATGTTTGACTACTTGAACGTTATGCTTTCTTCCGTGGAAAGCAGCGTTTTAAGTTTGAGTGCATTTGAGCACACACCTGGAATTTAAATAGCTTATAGTATTTAGAATTTTAAATAAATGCAAAACATGGCGACTCAAGTAGTCTGTTCTGATTCTGATGAATGAATCAGACTCAAAGGTTTGGTTTTGCTCGCTTATACAGCGCATAATGCAAGCAGCTGAAATCGTTAGCTGAATTGCAAAATCCCAGACTGAAATAATTAGCAAAACACAAAACAAAGAGCGGTTATTTGCCATTGCTTGCTGCATTTTCCCAGCTTTTTAGCTCTGGGATTCCAGATAGCGTTAGAGATCATACTACGTATCATGCCCAGAAGCATCCTTCTTTGTGTCTGGTAGCTTCCTGATAATGAGTGCAAGGAAGAGGAAAACCAAGATAGTGCTATAAATAATGTTCATGCTGTGATAAACACGACTTTATGGCTCCACTGTGCTTGGTCCAAAGATACTTCGCCAAACTAATTTCACTCGATTTTCCATACGACTAATATCCAGATGCCTCTTTTAGTTTCCTACGAATTCGGGTCTGTTTATTTGTTCAAAAAAGACTAGAGTAAAGCCGTCCGTATTGTCATCCTGGCATATTTGACTTAGCTAAGGGTCACGCCGGATTTTATGACGGGTTATATAAAGGAGGGAATGACTATGTAAATTCAATCGGCTGTCGCCAATAGTCGAATATACGATTCATGACGGCACGAAGCACGCCGTGAGTAATACCTACCCTGGGTTCAGGAGTGTTCTGTGAGATAAAATAGCTAATTTCATGGAGCTAGAGCTTCAGGGCTTAGTCGTATATACGATTCATGACGGCACGAAGCACGCCGTGAGTAATACCTACCCTGGGTTCAGGAGTGTTCTGTGAGATAAAATAGCTAATTTCATGGAGCTAGAGCTTCGGGGCTTGAGCTCCATACAATGCTGCCATTACATGTTTCTAGAACTCAGGCGGTGGAGTGCATTATTAGACAGAGAGGTACAATAGAGTCAACGGAAAGTAAAAATGGTATGCCTGGCAGGGCCGAGATGTATGTGTTCGGCCTGTGTGTTCGTGGTGAAAGTCGAGCTTTCACCACGGCATCAGTTCACACTCCAGGCTACTTACGTTAGGACTCTATTCGACTCTCACGCTCCAGGGTTGTGAGATTTTCTTCAATACTCTGATGAATTAGGAATTGCTTCAAGCAGATGCAGCATTTCAATTGAGTGGTCACGGATTTTGGCTTTTGACGCGTTAATCTCAAGCCTCACAGTGAAGGCACTCAATCCATGAACCATAAAATTTGTAATATTATTTTAATTCGATCGAATGCCAGGAGCCATCTTCCAACCCTGTTGTATTGTGTTGTATGGTGTTCCAATGGAGAATTAGAGTGGTTATAGTGTTGGATGGGAGAGAATAATTGCGCTATTCCATTCCGCCCAGGGAAGTAGCGTGTAGATTGGGCCGAGAGATTAGGGCCGTGAAGTCTGTTCGGAGAGAGGCCGTGTATTAGGCATGCCCTGCGCCTGACTTGGAAAGCAGGGCTGATGGGAGAAATCAATGGAAAACAGACTTTTCCTCTCTCCTGCTGCCTCTGCTCTGCTGCTGCTGTTGCTTCGTTATATCGCCCCGATCCCGAGCGCCCACAGAACCCAGGTAGCACTTATGCGTATTACACAGACCAGCACCAGCGCAACCCAGGTCCATAGCAAACGTCTAAATCTATTTTTTCTGCATGTGGGCCACTAGTCAGGGAAAGTAAAGTGAAAGTTAAGTTCCTCCCAGCATTATTGTTACCAGCCTCAGCCTTACTAGATCCTACTGTTATAACGCACAAGTGGATAGCCTCTTGACCTGACCCAAATGTGACATGAGGCTTTCTCTCAGACTTAATTGGTGTGACACCTCCCACTCCGATTTCGGAATCTAGTCTAATGCATTACCCGTGACCGTGAGACGCTGTGTACGGATAAGAACTTTGTATCTGTTAGTGGAACAGAGATCGTAACTCGCAAGCATAAGCCTCGATTTTACTGGTTATGTTCCTACTCTGTCAACTGTAAATAATGAGTTATGTGATTCTTGGAAGGCTCATCGCTTGTGTCTTCTTTGCTCCCTGCAAGGTACAGTATTCATAGCGAAATTTAGTTTATGAAAGGCCCTGCATTGACCTTGTCACAGATGCAGATGAATTAAATATGTGATTATTTTAATAGAAAACCCAGCGTGTTTAGTCTTAAAACTAGCTCTGTTTATACATTAGTGGAGATGGACTATGGACTCCGATCCGATAATACATACTTGAAAATAAGAAAACTTAAACGCTAAACTCAAAGTGCATTTTAGAAATCAGCTTCGTTGGTTTCAACTGCACACAGTTCTGAATGAATGAGCAAAATAAATGCCAACAGTTTAAAGCAATGACTTTGCTAAAATAAATACTACGCTGCGGTTTACTTTTCGTGAAAGGCGTTATATTTTTATCTGGAACACTTAAACGCGCTTTGGGTTCCAGGTTGTAGATGTGTTGATTAAACATTGAAACTTAGGCAAAGCAGTTCCGAGGAGATCCATAGCTTTGATTTTATGAAGGCTTCGATAAACTCTTGACTGTAACATGGGTGAATAAATATTATCGCGCAATGAAATGCATAATTTATACTGACGTTGGATCCATTAAATCCATTTGCAAAATCCAATATTAACTTTAATCTGTTACGAATTATTCAGTAACACGCCAGTCTTTTTTTTTCATTCAATTCTACCTAAAATCGAGCTTGCTCTTTTGTTTCATCAACAGTTCCGTGGTCCTTGACTCTTTAATGCTCACTCACCCACTATGATGTGAAATAGCTGTACTAATCTTAAATTATGCATGCAAAGAGTTGCCTAAAAGCCTCATAATCGGGAAGAGTCACTCCACTAATGGACGACGGTTTAATCAAAAACAAGCGTGGGAAGGACCGGCTTTGATGATTTGGACGAACTGTAGGACTATGTAAACTTGCATCTTTGTTTTGAGCCAGCTTCCATTGTCATCCTTTGCCTTGGCTTTCTTTTTTCTCGGCTCAGCAACTTTCGATAACAACCACTTAACGGGAAACGGGAATCACTTACCAAAGCCGTTGTTAAGATAAGCTTACTAAGCTCACTCAAAACTCAAAAATGCTTGAGGCTGGATGGCTAAGAATTTTCCTCATAATCATAATCGATAGACTCCGATTTGGAAAGCTACTCCGTTCAGTGCGCAGTTTGTTGTGCTTTGTGCTAGAGGTTAGGAAGACTTGCGTTACGCCAAGTCTTAAGTTAATGGTTATGGGTATCAGCTGGCTCGAAAGGAATAGGTACGCGGAAGCTTATCAAGCGTATACTAGTTTCGTGATATTTTTACGGATAGTTACAAATCTTAAATTCTCCTTCCATTTCGCATCTCCAGAATCAAATTTCTATTTATTTCAGAGATGGACGATTGGCGGAATCGGATCAAATCCTGGCTATTGATGGACAAGCTTTGGATTCCGCAATCACACATCAGCAGGCGATCGGAATCTTGCAACAAGCCCGAGGAGAAGTCGAAATCGTTGTAGCTAGAGCCCTAGAATCCTTGCTTCTAACTGACCCACTTGGTTCTGGTAAGCTATTCTACCAATTGGAAATTGCTGGTGATTTAGCAGGTGAACTGCTAATGCTAATTTGTAATTTCTATTGAAATGAAATAGGTGAGCCATTCGGGGTGGGACAGCAACCCCCCTTCCTGGGTGGGGAGCGTCCCTCCTCACCAAGCGAAGATTCAAGAGGCATCGAAATGGTGGTGAGTACAGGAAAATAAACTATCNGGTGGGACAGCAACCCCCCTTCCTGGGTGGGGAGCGTCCCTCCTCACCAAGCGAAGATTCAAGAGGCATCGAAATGGTGGTGAGTACAGGAAAATAAACTATCCACTTTCTCTTAATGGTCATGAGAGCTAATCTCTATTCTCTCTGTTCATTTAATTGTTAATTAGCTGAACACCGAATGGGCTCAAGTTGAGGTGATTCATTTGCTTAATGACGGAACTGGATTAGGCTTTGGAATAATCGGTGGCCGTAGCACTGGCGTCGTGGTGAAAACAATTCTTCCTGGAGGCGTGGCTGATCGAGACGGGAGGCTGCAAAGCGGAGACCATATTCTCCAAATAGGTACGAAAGGGATGCATAGGACCTTGCGCAAAGACCGGGCACTTAAATTACGTTGAATCGTGTGCTTTGAAGTATATATAATTGATGCGGCGAGGTTCAGGCTCCGGTTTCGTGTAGCTTGCTTTCCCATTGCTATAATGTGGGGTTACGATTATTTTATAGGTGAGGTAAACCTCCTAGGAATGGGCTCGGATCAGGTGGCAGCGGTGCTTCGACAATGTGGAACTGCTGTGCGTCTCGTTGTGGCTCGTCCAGTTGAGCCCACTTCACCCGATTCTATCGCGAGCCAGGCCCCGATTGTTCCAACGAAAATCCTGGGTGATCCAGAAGAACTGGAGCGTCATTTGGCACAAGCAAACGGATACGCGAACCACTATGCGGGTGGTTCCTTTTCTTCGGCTGACGGTCAACCAAGATTTCGAATCGATGAAGCCGGAGTTCGAACCTTTGATTCACTTCCAGAAGTTGAGATTGTTGATGTTGAGCTTGCAAAGGACTCTCACGGCTTGGGTATTACCATTGCGGGATACGTCTGTGAGAAAGGTATGTGGGCGTTTTACAATACATTCAGCATCAGGATTAAAAGGGCAAAGTTTCTATTCTATTTTTAATCGAACTTACAGAAGAGCTTTCAGGGATTTTTGTCAAAAGTATTAGCGAAGGAAGTGCAGCGGATGTTTCGGGAAAGATTGCAATTAATGATCGAATTGTAGAGGTTGGTGAAAGCAAAGTGAAAGTAGGATAAACATGTTCTTGTTGTCAGTATGCTTCATTGTCCTGAATTTCTTAGGTGGACGGACAATTCCTTGCAAGGCTTTACGAATCACCAAGCCGTGGAAGTACTTCGACAAACCTCAGACGTAGTTTTCTTGAAACTTGAGCGTTATCATCATGGGTCGAAGTACGACCAGGTAAGTCTCTTTCATTGTATATTCACCGGAATGCTCCTTGCTAATTGAACGGATTGGAATGAATTTGAAAGAACACATTCTCACACCGTTGTTGTTTGAAATTTTTAGCTGCAATCAGCTATCAGTCACTCGGAGCACAAACCACCAACACCGTCTTCTGTATCCGCTTTGTCCTTGCCACAAGTTGCAGTTGACTCAGTACGTTTTGCTGCAATTAGATATTCATACTTCTCCAGAAAATTATAAATGGCACCATTCTCTTATTCAGTATTTATTACTGCTGTTTTCGAAACTTTTATTTGAATTTTAAACTTCGGTTGATCTTTAGGATGGCGAGGAGGAAGAGATTCTTGCTGCGGAAGTTGAGGAAGAGGAAGAGGAGATGGTGGCGCCGACGCTGAATCAGGATTTGGATTTGGAGGATCTGGAAATCCTGATCGACACGAGATACGGCGGAGAGATTCTACCAACAGTTGAAGCGGCCATAATTGCCAAGTGGAGCAGGATCATGGGACCTGATTGTGAAATAGTCGTAGCTCAGATTTCAAAGGCAAGAGATGGCGGAGGACTGGGAATTAGTCTCGAAGGTACAGTTGATGTGGAGGATGGAAGAGAAGTTAGGCCGCATCATTATATTCGCTCAATTCTGGCTGATGGCCCGGTGGGCCATAGTCGGAAACTGATTAGTGGCGACGAGTTGCTGGAGGTACGTATTTTGATGATGCCAGTCGATGACTCTTGGTATTCATTGATTACTCACGTTCAACGTTATGAATTAAATAGGTGAACGGAAGGCGGCTGTTGGGATTAAATCACGTTGAAGTTGTTGGTGTTCTCAAGGATCTTCCAATGCACGTACGTATTGTATGTGCTCGACGACCAGGGCAACCTTTCCCTCGTCCCATTGACATCTCCCAAGATAGGAATGCTTTTGCAGCTCGCGTAAGTCCACTTTTGAAAGCGATCTTATAAATCTTCCAGAATGTTGTTAGCTAACCGCTCCTGATTTTTAGAATATACTCGGAGGAAGTTTGCAGAACCTATTCCAAGGCTCGGATCGACTCGTGAAAGCTAAATCGGATGGTTCACTAGCTTCAACTGGGACAACTGGGGCTACAGACACCTCGTTGTCAAAAGTGAAGTCCCGCTCACTTGAACCTTTGACCGGCCTTGCGATGTGGAGCTCTGAGCCACATATCATTGAACTGCCCAAAGGCGACCGTGGCCTTGGTTTCTCGATTCTTGACTATCAAGATCCCATGAACCCTGCGGAGACTGTGATAGTGATTCGCAGTCTTGTTCCCGGAGGAGTGGCTCAACAAGACGGAAGACTTATTCCTGGAGACAGGTTAGTATAACGCCCCTTGTTGACACCAGCTAGCTGTGTGAAATGCCATCATTAATCTCTACTCTTGAAAATGATATTAGATTGCTCGCCGTCAACGACATCAATCTTGAGAATGCGTCTTTGGATCAAGCTGTTCAGGCCTTGAAAGGTGCTCCCAGAGGCGTGGTTCGAATTGCTGTAGCTAAGCCACTGCCCATTCCAGACACTGCCACGCTTTCTTCTCCAAGTGATGAGGTGTGTGTCTTTAAAATAATAGCCTGGTATTCCGGGTACAAATAAGGATGGTCTGGTGTTGACTTTTTACATCGCTTTTATTAATGTGCCACACAGGAGGTCTCCCCACCGCCACTACCAATCAGCCCACCTCCCGAACCCCTTGCTAACGAAAATGGACTTGGGACAAGAGATGCAGATTCACTTCGAGACCAAGTAACTTTTTTTCATATTTTAGGCCTGCCTTCTGAGCCGCAGGACTCATTTTCCTAATTCCGAGTCATTGTCGAGCTAGTCATTCCTCTAAACTAAATCTACCTCTCTGATTAATCCATTTGAGTTGGAACTTTCAATTAACTACTTCATCTAGCCTGCAGTTGATTTGCTGATGCTCCTGTAATCATTACTTTTAGGCGATTTGATGGTTGTGTAAAGAAAATAAAGAAACTATTGATAACCGCGAATGATTTCTACCAGCTTTGCATGATCTTTGGTGCTGTTTTTCTACTTCTCTTGCATGGACGCTTCCAATTAGTTCTTCTCTTGCATGGGTGTGTCTCAACCCAACTTCCACCAGGTGTGTGAAGTCAGTATTGTTGTGGCTCTATGGTCTGGTTTGGTATTCCATATTCGGTTCCTTTCCCCAAATTCGCAGGTGAGCTCCATGATCCCACCGGTCGCAGAGCGCCTCATGTCCTCCATGCGAATCGAAGATTTAGAACCACCGGGAGCTGAACCCAATGCTCAACCACGAGCGATCCACCGCCGTGTCCAACCCTACTCTGCTGAACTAAGGTAAGCTACTTAGAATAATCCACTTCGACGGAAGTGGAAGCTGTTTCTGTATTATATTGAAATTCCGTTCATGTACTGCTACTCTCCATCTCATGTATTTCTTGTGATAAGCTCTCTCTTCTGAGGCTCGACCCGAAAAATGGCTTAGAGCATCACTCACGCATCAAACCTATTAAAAATGTAGGACACGTTAAATTCTCATAGGAGCAGGCTTGGTAAAGGTTAGCCAGGACACGGAAGCCCAGCTTCTGTCGGCTATAAATTGGAGTGGGCATATGGGCGTATGGCGAGTGGATATTTCATCGTGGGCCATTGGAGCCCTTCTGTGCATATTTGCAATATCGATCTGGATCCGACAGACAGGAGCGTAGGGAAATCCATTATTCAGAAATCCTGTTAGGGAACTTTTTTATCACTTGCTGGGCTTCGATTATAATCCCATTAACGGAGAGCACTAGAGACTCGGCCAGACGACAGGCGATTGCGAAATTCCACTGGACGAGTCCTTGATGTCTTCCATTTTATAGTCAAGCCTCATCAAGCACAATTCGTTTTATTTATTAACTCCTGACAGCATTCCGCCACTGGTGGGCAGTGCAGACAGTCCGCTTCCCGTAGAAGCCTCGGCTGACCCAGAAGAGTCGCTGTCGAAAGAAAAGTGAGTTTTGATTTATGTCCCTTGTGCCTCCTGCTTTTTTCGAGTTTGGTTGGACTGCATAATATGCAGGAAGGCTAGCAGCGTCTTGGCAGAACCATTTATTTATTTTCCCGTCGGTCCGTGTGTATTTATTAGGGGAGATCGCTCGAGTGCAAGAACCCCAGCAGATGGTGAGGAGACTGTGGATGAGAACGGACTCCCTCTGCGAACGGCTCCCAAAGTGCTCCTCAGTGGAAATGCAACTAATGGAAGGGACCAAGTTGGCGGACCGCCAAAAAAGACAGTTCAGAGTGTCAGGCTCACTCCACAAATCAAAAGTGAGACGAGCACTGTGTACATAAATACGGCTGGAACTGAAAGTGCAGTCGAGGCCGGCCTCCATTTCCCCACTGCTCAGCTGCCTCAAGTTCAAAAGCGCGTCGTGACCCATGTCACCATTTTCCCCTCACCTCCCCCTGAGGTTGCTCAAGTGACATTGGCCAAGGACAACACGACAGTCGAGGCGGAGAAACCCGCCATTCCCATCCCAGAACCCCCGCCGCAGTTCTCGAACGTTGTGAAGCAAGACTCGTTGGAAGAGGAGAAGACAATGGTGAAGCAGGATTCGACGGACGGAGGAATGGCCTTCGTGCGCGAGTCCTCATCTTCCACTAACACGTCCGCCAAGAGTAGCGGAGATGAAGGGGCTGCCCTGCTTCTGGCCAAGCACTGGGGACCAGAGCGACTGGTCGAGGTCTACAAGGAGCCGAACAAAAGCCTCGGAATCAGCATCGTTGGCGGAAAAGTATGTCACCAGCTTTCTCTTTCTAGTCATGAGCTCTGCCTAGGCCCGTATTCATAAAGACGCAGCTGGGAGAGTATAATGCGTTCCGTGTGAGCGAGTACATCCGTTACAGTAATGCTTTTCTCTTGACAGGTCGATTTGTACAATGCTGGGCCGGACAGCGGATCCGGTAAGTTTAGCCCTATTCCTTTAAACATTCTTTGTGATCTGCAATAAAGTGCTCACCACGTGGATCAGCTCATTCAAAGCCGAGCTCAGATTTCCCTGATGGCCAAACTTGCTTTCTCTCGGGTGAAAGTCTAGCATACGTTTTGTGTGCTAATGGAGAAAGTTGCTTTCACCGAGTAGAACTCTTTGGTGTCGGTCGTTTCACTTTAATGAGCGACTGCATAAGCGAATGCCTATGATATGCATGGCCATTAAGAACAGTTTCATTTTGTATTCCAGCCATATCTGGGATCTTCATTAAGAACGTACTTCCAAATAGCCCGGCAGGAAAAACAGGTCAACTGAAGGTAGGTATTGCACAGAAGAAGTAGGCTAAGCCTATTGAATTCCAATTGCTTCATTTCAGGGCATTTGGAAATGCTGGGTAATTGGATGGATATTTAAATAGAGTCATAACTCCTCGTTATTGCTTTCTATTTAAATAGACGGGCTCTCGTATTCTGGCTGTCGATGATGTTGATTTAAGGACGGCGAGTCATGAGAAGGCCGTGGAAGTAATTCGGGCGGCGGGTAATCCGGTTCGGTTCCTGGTCCAAAGCCTGGTTCAATGGGTGAGTCTCAATTTTCCTCGTCATTTCCTATTCATGAATAATTCTCTTTTATGTGATGGAGGCCTGACTTCAAAGAGAGCTCTAAAAGTAGAGCTCATGCAGTAAGCAGTTATTTAAGTGTTATTGCCTCAGCCTCGGGATTAGCTCCTCAAAGACGGCAAACACTCTCCGCTCAGCCTCTCCGCCCTAATTGCCTTGTAGTCCACACATTAAACTCTCATTTTCTCCGAGCGGAGCCAAGCGGTGTTTCGGGTTCTCTGGCCTTTCGGCTCTAACCTCTTTCTTTGGCTTCTCTCTCCCATGGGCCAACTGCTTCCGGCCAGGCCGAGGATGTAGGCGTGAGCATTGATGAGTCCGAGACTTCCAAGTCCGAAGACACCGCAACCTCTCACACCGTCCACTCCATCTCTCAGTCCTCCACCACGAGTTCTCAGACGCGTACCGAGAGCGGCACGACCGACACGTCCCAAACCACGACGACCTCGACTTCCACCACGACCCGAACACGGAGTGGAACTGAGAACGGGAGCCAGGATGACACGGTGACCACGTCCTCGTCCACCGAGTCCGAGAAAGTGACTCAGAAGCAAGAAGTGATTTCCGAGGAGGAAGATGAGAATCCGGAGCTGGTGGATGAAATTGAGAGAGCGGCTCCTGTCAGCGGTCATGACGAGGAGGAGGATGACGAGCTCATTTCCAAGATCCCTCCGCCACCCGTCACCCCCGCTCGCACGCCCAGTCCCGAGCTGATTCAGGTGCCACTTCTTTTCTCTTCTCTTTCGCTGCTTTAGTTTCAGTCTGCGTTCCAGGCAGGCCAACTTTTTCCGCATTGCAAAGCTCAAGTCTCTCTCGCCGCATTCCGTTTCCTACTATGTAAGCTTAAATCTCAAGCGTCTCTCCGAACTCGCGTCAGTTCTGTTTTCTGTACGGATCAAGGCTGTGCTATGCATCTTCCTTCCGTCGCCTCTTGTTTTCTTCCGCTCTGTGCACAAGTCTCTGTGCTTGCTTCTGGCACTCAACCTCTCAGTACTTGTGATCTGAGCCTGTAAGCGTGTTTCCTCATTGTGATTCAAATCAGGAAATATATTCCACTGCAAGTCGTGCCCAGTGATCTGGAGTCCGTATTACCATGCTTCCACTCCCCAAAGAGTAATTGATAAGCGGATTCTTGCTCCACTGTTTTGAGAAATGGGCCCAGAGACTTTGCTCGCGAGTCTTTTGACAGTAATACTTTTTTGGGCTGTCAGTTCGGTCGGAAGAGATTTATCGTATCAGTCTTCCATCTCTGTGTGCCCCTCTTTTTGCCCAAGACGAAGCCTCCCAGTTTAATTGAACATAAAGAACCCCAGTCTGTCTTCTCATTAATCTTCCTGTGCTTGCATGTACTTTCTCCGGAGCTGTTGGCTGTTCCTCCTAATCCTGAGTTGGGGCTTAAAGCTACGCCAAATGTTTTAGTTTCAAACTATTGCCTTCTCTCTTTCTCTTCTGGGCATGCTGCATGCTTTCGCTCGCTCCTGTCTCTCGAATGATATTTTCTAAGCGTCTACTTCCAAAAACGAAATGCTCGTGTATTCTGCTCATTGCTTCTGTGGCTTTCCAACGCGCACATGATTACTGACACACTATAGTTTACGACATAGTAGAGCCCTCAATTCGGAGGAGAAATCGGTTTTATTACTTTCCCCGGGTGGTCTTCTCCTCTCCACACAATTTGAATCTACACACAAGTTATTTCTTTGCATTCAAATTTCAAACCAAAACAGCTGCTTTTATATTTGAGTTACGAACTACACTTGAGCCAAACAACCGACTTGGAAGTATCAGGGTCCATCTGGTCCTTGGTTGTGGTCAACTCCCTCAGAATGTCGTACTTTCTTCTGCCTTCTTTTTTGTTTTGTGAATGAAATGAAGAAAGGAGCAGTTGCGGAAGTACGGAGCGGAATCAACGTTTGTCCTGTGCTTGACTGGCTTCGGCTGAAGAGTGCGTGCGTGGGCGTGAGTGAATGAGAGTTGATTGAATTAGAACTTAGAAATAACATGGACAATTAAAGGTCAGGACTAACCCGCCAATTACTCGGCCTTCTTGGCTCAGGCTCAAAACACAAGAGTCCTGGACAATGGCCTTCGTAGTTTAGACATGCTTAGGTGTGCACGTGAGCTCCAGGTAACCTCGCGCTCAGTCCCATCCCTTTCCATAAAAACCCAAGTTTTGTCCGAGGAACGGAGTGAACTGATTTCATGGCACGTCCCACTGGAAATCTCCCCAACATCGATTTTCCCTTAAAGCGTCTCCCGCAGTCTGAGAGAAAATCTGGCTCGAGGCCTGCTCATTTCTTCAGTGAAAGTCTGCAAAAGTTCTGAAAGTCTTTTGTGCAGACAGCCTTTCCACCCCCGTCCCGTCTTCCTCCACTTTCTCCGCTTCTTTCTTTCTTCTTCTGATTGCTGCTTGACCCTCGCACGGTCACGGGAAACGACCACAACGGTGTGCTGGGTGAAACTTGGGAATCCTTTCTGATTTGTAGCATTTGTAGGCAGCAAGCGGGCATGTCCAATTATTATTGATGTTTTGGAGTAGACGGCTTGCAACTCAATTCAGTCTGTGTTTTTGTCTTGCTAAATACAATTATTAAATAGCTCAGCTCTGGTTGACTGAAGCAGTTTTAGTTTCAGCCTACAAATTACCAAAAATAAACCTATTCCACTGCACAACTTAAATTTTAAGATTTTGGGGTCAATTGGGTCGAGTGCCACGTGCCTCTAAGGTTTCCACTTGAACGGATTTTGAATTTCTGATTCTGGCCATGCATAACGAAGCTATATTTGTGCTGGTGAAAGTTTGAAGAGTGTTTTGGATCCTGGAGGAGAGCACTTGAGGCCCAATTGACCTTACGGCCTTTCAGCGCAGAGTCAGCGAAGACTAAGAGAAGTCCAATTGAGTGGTTCAAGTGGCTGAGCAATGGATCCTATTTGTTTTGTGTTCCAGTAGTGACAGTTGACGTTGTATTAAGGGAATGAATGGGAGACTGCTGGCTTGCAATTCCTCTTTGTCTCTTTCTCCCTGCCCGAGGCACAGACTCTCAATCAGCCACAGTCAAGCACAAGCTCAACTTTCACTCAACAACCAAGCGATCAGAAGCATCTGAGTACCCGCAGGACTCTGTAGGTCACCTGACCTCTGACCTGGCTCGTTCTTCTTCCTCCGATACGCCCTGTGCCCTCGTGCGCACATTCCCGTGTCTCGTTGACCTGATGCCTTCACTTTGAACCTATTGGCAGAGAATGACAATGCAATAAGTACCCCTCGACCTCCGACTACTGTTTACTGTTTACTCCTCAATTTTTACCGTTAGCGTAGTTCTGCCGTGCGTCAGAGACAGTAACTGTTCCCTTACAACGTGTTCAAGTAGTGCTGAGCCCTGAGTGGCTGCAGTGGAAGGGCTCATTACTCTGTGTAGAGCGTGTCTATCTCTCCGTCGGGACTTGGGAGGGTGCTTGGTG
>VNWX01001892.1:0-13637 GCA_009869905.1 Ceratophysella communis | reverse complement strand
GCTCTGCACTAACACAATCTTGATCGTCTCAAATTACAGTGCTTTGGATACAGCCCGTAGCCTCCAAAGTCCCGTAAGCTTGAATTCGAATTTTTGGAATCGTCGACCTTTGCTTATGGCGTACCATGTACCGCGTGCTTCTGAAATGGCATATGGGCAGGGATAACGGCGTGCGTAATCACTACTACTAGAACATTTCTAGAATATCATCTCTTGATGCTAATAAGAAGTTCTCTTCTACAAATTGTAATTAACCATGATTCTTGTTTCCGACAAGGATCTTTTACAGAGTCTCATCATTGTTCCTTTGTTGAAGGACTTGAAGGAGCTCTCTGCCTTAGCTTTAAGAAATTCTAGCTTAAGAAGAATCCCACTTCAAAACTTGCTTCGCTCGTTCTTCTTGCCTTGATGAAGTGAAGTCCTCCAGCGTATTTTTTGTGTGTGTCTGTCTGGCTGGCTGTCTTCTATGCATGTGCCAGAAATCTGATTAAAGGGCTTGATAAGGCCGGTTTCTGTTTGGTATTTAAAGGAAGACCCTCTCTAAGCTTATGATTCTATGGAATCTGACCTGCCTTGGAATTTCAAATGTACCTGTAGAGATTCTCTCTCGATTAGGTTATTATATGATTATTTCATAGAAAGTGTTGAAAGGAGCTCCCATTATCTTTGTATATTTATTTTCAATTTTTCAATAGACTCTATTTAATTTTTAAAAAAAAATGCTGAGCATGGGCCTTATGCATGGAATTTTCTGAATATTTTCTTCACAAGAAAATATGAATGGTGAAAGGAGGGAAAGGAGCCGTCAATTGCATGATGCTGCAGTTTATCTTTTTTGCTTTACAGAGAGCTTCAATGTAGACTCTGTGCGTTTCAAACAAAAATATTTCTGCCTCTTGCCTTTTTGGTTGCAGATGGGAGCAGAAGGGAAAAATAATAGTTGAAGAAATAAAGTGTTTCCGCATGCAAATGATGGTTTTTCTTCCGCTACTATGACTTTTTTTTAAATATACGCAAAAAAAGGCCCGTCGAGGCAATGAAATGATTACAGCCGAGATTTTTTCTAGATATATATATTCTCCCTCTGCTTAGCTCATGGAGCTGACGGGCTCATGTTAATCTGAATCTAATGTGAGGTGGTGCTAGCGTCTATTTTTTTGTCAAGGAAGAAGACTCCGTTTGTTCTGCTCCATTTCCTTCCGGGAAAGAGACAGTGCTTTGAAGAGATTAACGTTCTCGCCTGGAATTAAAATATATTTTAGGGGAGGGTGACACTTGTTTCGAATTTAAAAAATTTAGACTTTGACTTGACTTTGTTCCGGAAACGAGCTAGGGCTGTGCCATGTGGTTGAATACCAGGCGTCGTAGGCATCTTGGATATACAGGGTCGCTCATAATGTCTATGTAAAAAAAAATTAGGCCATAGAAACGTCGTAGAACCCTAAATTTGAACAAGTTTAGCATTATCTTGAATTTCATTCAAAAGTACACACAAACAAAGTAGTAGTTAATGAATCAGAGGTCTAGCCAATTAGTACATATCAAGCCCGTTGAAAACTTGAAGTTTTGTTGAAGGTTTCCACGAGTAGGGATAGAGTTACAGTACACAAAACCTGCCAAAGGCCCTCTTTCTCCTGTGCATTTGTGGATTATAGCAATTTTTTAGGCGTAGGAAAAGGAGCTGAGGCAGAAAACAGAAGATGAAGACTCAAGGAGACAGTGAGAAATGATATCAGATGATATCCTCAAGAACAAACATTCGTGTGAGACGGGGTCTCTCTCACTGAAGAAGCTAGTGCCTCTGTTAGCGGCAAACAAAAGTAATTTACACGAGGATAATAGAGCTTTGCATGACTACCTTCAGACTAAAGAGATTTCCAAAGTAATTTTCTCTACAACTGACCCATTGTCCCTAACAGTTTTTGGATTTTAAAAGATTTTTTGGTTTCTTTCTTTTTTCCCGTAGCGTCCGGTTCTCTACTCATAAATATCCGCTTATCTCACATCCTTACTGGTGACAAGCTGTAAGCTATACCCGGGCACTGAAATGAATATGTTCTCTTACAGACTTCTTTTTTTTTCGTCTGACCGTCGTCGTCCCAAATGAAAAAAAAAAGTTGTCATGGAATCTCAGGCTGTGCTCTTATGCTACCTTCTTCATAAGTTTACAATTCTTCTCTGCAAGAGAGAGAATGACATGTTCTTTTTTTTCTTCGGTTTTCATAATAATGGATTACTACTAAAGGCTACGTAATTTTTTCTCTGCACAATGGACGAAAGGTCATCTTTCTCAGGATATGTATATTAGTCTCAAAGGACTCATGCCAGGCTATTCTCAGAAGGGGGATCCGGGTCGAGTTTCCAATCTAATTTGCGAATAAGAAAACGAGGATGCGGTGCAAGCAAGCCACTTGGGCTTGACATTATGAGGGGATATGAAGTGGTTATTGCTCATAAAATACGTTGAATGTTCGACATGGTTTTGGCCGACCAGGTAATGTTCGTACAACCCGTTATTACAGCAGGTTTGCCCAATGAAAACATGGCTCATTTGTTACTGTAATTTTGGTTTCTAGTGCGCCTAAAATAATGCAAAGAGAGCAACGTCAATTATAAAATTATTAATGCATTAAGGAAGTTTTAATTCATGCGTTTTTTTTGTGCTTATGTCGGGCGGGTGGAATGCTGAATGTTATGCTACAGAAATATTTTTATACAAAAAAAGAAGGGGTTGGATGTTTGAATTGAGGGGACAAAAGCGGGTCTGGAATTAATTTTTTTTTTTTTAGAAAATTGAGTAATGTAATAAATGGTTGTGTTTGTTGGGGTTTCTTTTCTTCTTCCTTTCTTTCCTGGAAAGGTTGACTGCGTTTCCAGAAGAAAGGCAATAGGGAGTAGGGGGTTGACTATGACATGGCTTCCAGTCCTGGACTGACTGCCTTGTTCTCAGCTCAAAAGCCGAGTCGGTTTTCTATTATTCCGATCCTAGTATTTGCTCTGACCACCATTCATTTTATTCCATGATTTGCATCTTTTTTTTTCTTCTTCTCCCCCCTTCCTTCCTTCTTCGCTTCGTTTCAAGAACATTACGACATTATTATTAGTATGTATAGGTACCTAGTAGTTAGATTGAGCGAAGACTCGAGCACGGGCTTATGTTAGCGCTTTTAAGATGCACGTCACCAGTATTTGATCAGAATCCATCAAAATCTACTAGCGAAATTAGGCTCATTCGTAACGCTTTTACGATGCACCTTAAGCGTGGAAATTTTGTAGGTGTCACGTGTCAGCTAGCCCTTAGCCATCCCTTCATGAAACTCGAATTTACGAATAATTCGATTGTCTAAATTGACTAGTTTGGCTTGACAGAAATGTGAACTGCTAACTGGTCATATTCCTGATGACAAGAGAGCAATTAAATTATGCATGAATTCATGGATTTGGAAATTACGTTGAGTGGCTCGTTGTCATTTCCGGAGTGAAAGCAAATCGAGCTCAGGTTGTCGGCTGGATATTCGTCGAGAGCCATTTGAGTCATTTCAATTCCAGAAAGCAATTTGCGTCTAGTTCCCGTGTGTTCAGGAAAGCATATTGGACTGGGCAATGTCCAGGACTCGAGTCGGGCATTAGACATGAATATTTGAAAGAGAGCCATCATGGTAATTCTTTTTCTCTCTCCTTGTTCTGAAGGCAGTGCCAGTCCGAGTCAAAATGAATGACGCTTTTCTAGTTTATGATGAATTACGCGTTCCTCCCCCGTGTTTTCAATGTCCGTGCTCCTGCACTACTGCCCATTGTCCAGCTCTGTCTTGTCAGAACTAGTACGGCCCAACTTGTTTCGTCCATTGTTGCTTGACAGGACATGGGGCGGTGGTCGGAGGCTTATGGAGAATTCTGAATTTAAAATTGACCAACTCCTTAATTCACATGGACCCGTGTAATTGCTCCGACGGTAGTTTGTGCGCAATGAAGCTTGTTTGCAGAGTCTCGGTCATTTGGTTCATATGTGCTTTTCCAATGGGTCTCCGTAACGTCAGATCGAAACGATCGGGGTTCAATTGTCTTTGCACTTGGCTGGCTGTGTGCTGAAAGCATTCGAATTTTCCCATTTATCCCCTCCAATGCTGCACTCGAACCCAACATAATATTTCAGGCAGGGACATATTTGGTGAGGGTTGACTATCAAGTTGTCGACAGGGTAAACGAGAATGATGAGAAGCCGGGTAGGGGTTCCTGAGATTGAGAGGACCCGTACCCAGGACAACGGAAGCCCCGGACAGCGACTCAGCAGCGGCAGGAGCCGGGGCGTTGTCGGAGTCTCCGGTAATTTTAATATGCTCGGAAATGTGGACGCCGAAATTTCAAAATTTTCATTGGATACCAAGCTTAGTCTAGGCGTAACTGGTAAACAATAACAGCAATAACTTCACCAATTTTTAAGCTCTATAATTTTCTATTTAATTCGGACCCACCCGGACTGAAGCCCTTGCCCACGCCAGCCCTCCTTTTCTCTGATCTAATACATGCATGACTCGTTTCCTATAATAATATGACACGGGATATTAGCTGAGGAAAGAGGAGCGAAGTCTATAAAGTGCATAGCTAATATCTATTGAATTTCGTTTCGAGTATTTTCCCCTCTGTATATGTCACGTCATGATTTTGAAGTTGAAATGTTTTCGGTCCTTGTTATAATAAAAACTCCATTTTGAGGGACAGGCCGAGTAAGTACTGAGAGTACTCACGTGTACACATCTTCTCTCTCCCTTTTTTCGAATTCCTATTTTCACTTGAGAGAGATCGATTTTATTTTATATACTCGCCTTTCCCCAGTCAGCAGCATAGCTCTTCGCTTTCTCTTCATTTCCTCCTGTTTTTCTGCCAAAGAGTCTATTTATGTATACAGAAAAACGGCAGAGAAGTGCTTTGGATTAGGCGTAATAACAACAATACGGGGTACACAGGGTCCTCGTTGTAGGCATAGCGTAGCATTGGCATGGTCAATTGGGTCTCGGTCGTTGGCGCTCTGTCATAGTTCGGCTATATCAGCGATTGCCAGTGGCGGAACGGCCGTAGAACTGCCTGGCCCTGGCGTCCCAGTTGAGCTCCAAAACATCTAAAATTCAAAAGTGTAATTTTGTCGAGTCTCGTCTGCCATTGGAGTGGTTTATTCTTTCGTGGAGGACTTTGAATGGGGAGAGAGGAGGAGAAAGTTACAATAATAAAAAATAGAACCGCTTCCGCTTTTATTGTACACAACGTGGAAGGAGAGGAACTATAACAATCAGGCTTCCAGAAGAGAACTGAAAAAAAAATTCCGTTCCAGTTAAAAGACTAAGAGAAAAGTCGTAAACGAGACCGTCTTTTTTTTTGTGACTTTATTATTTGGAAATCAAATCCCTCTTTTCCACCAGCCAGTTCACCCAGACGCTGCTGCTGTTTGTTTGTATAAATACTACTTTGAATAGCAACAGTCAACATTCACTAATGAAACTAATTGGGGATGCTTTTGGCTCTTCTTCGAATTTAGACTAGAGAATTTATAATACTTCAAACAAACAAGGAATGAAGAGGGGATCTGAATCGGAAGTCAGATAGAAGTGGAACTGATCTTCTCGTCGAAATTCTAAAACATTTCCAAATTAATTGCAGTCTTAGGCGACAGAAGCGGTTCGAATTACCTGTTGTTGGGGCCGTTAATTAATTAAGGTAGGAATAGCGAAATCGATACATGTTTTCCTGCGTAATGCTTAATTAGCGTTGTATTGTTTAGACTTTTGTAATTTTTTCGTTCTGAAAGCAGTTTTATCGTGAATCAGTTAATTCAAGCTAAATTACAAATTTAAACATATTGCAGAGGCTTACGCGAAGTGTATTTTAGCTTGAGACAGGGTTAAATGCTACCCGCAGCGTTAAGGCTAAGATAAGAAATTTCCAAGCAAAACTTTAATATTTTCATGAGCAAAAATAGCCACTTGAGTTAAAGTATCTTGACCTTAATGCGAATTTACCAGAAGCATTGTGTGTTTGTGAGGCTTGAGCTCATTTCTTCCCGTTGCGTTGTGATGACTTGGCTAAGGCTACTATAGTGCTGTAGAAAGATACTTAGAAGTTAGAAGATGATGTTTTGAAAAATTCATGTCCGTTTTTCCACTGGTTGACGATGTTTTGGAGCGAAGTGAAGAGAGGCGGAATTTATGGTTGTAGAGCTCTTCTCGGCGGCGGGTGCTCGCTCAGTGAGCTTGGTCTTTGATGAGCAAAGGTTTTTGACGAGAGTTGCCTGAGTGCGGAATGTGCGGAGATGCGTGGGGAAGATTAAGACGGAATGAAGAGAGAGATTTGTGTTGTCTGGGATCTCCAACCTATTTATTATTATTAGCCTCATGAATAGGACCATTATGACAAGTTCCTGGCTGTGAGCCGGTGGGACGGCTAGCAGAGGCTTTTTTGTCCCACCAAAACGATGAAGTATGTGTCAACGGTGAATTCATGATTATGATGATGATGAGCGGAGTCGAGAGGGACTCTTCATTTCAACAAAATAACCACCGTCGCCTCGGCGGAATGACCAATCATTCGTCTTATGCTACGGAAACTAAACGTAGCAGCATAATATTTAGAAATACTGATTTTCATACCAAACACGTGGGCTATACTTGCCAGCTCGGAATCGACAGATTTTTCAATGATGCCACAGTAATTTTTAAATTTCAATAGAATATCTAGTGCTCAGTGACTGGTGACTGAAGAGTAGAGGGAGCATTGAAAGTGGTCGAATGTCGAATGAGACCTCCTACTGTCCCTCACAAGCCTCCATGTGATGAGCTTCATTTTTCAATCAGGGAACTGATATGAATTTCATATAATCATTCTGCCTTCCACTCCGGCCTATGAGCCGTTTAAAAAAGAAATTCTGCTCTCAACTTCAATCCATCTCTAATAATGCTCAAGTCAGTGCCTTTGCATAGCTGAGCCGGCATTTCAATAAGCTTCCACACACAAGTATAGAGCAAGTACCTGCTCAAATCCAGTTTTATTTCCCCCTGTGGGAGTATCCATCAACGATGTAACCCCGTCTTTTTTTTTACGACCCAGAGACTCCGACTACTCCTTCATAAATTCCAAACTGGGTTCCCAAAAGAATTTCACAGATGTTTCAATTGAAGAGTTCACATGGAGCGGCTTCCTTGAGTCACATTCCTTCGGCTCTTCTTCAAAACTCAAAATAGATCTGTGGTAGAAGTCTAATCTGGAAATTGGACGGCTTTTGCTAATGATCGAGATCGAGAGAAAGGGCATGGGCATTTCAGTCGTTTATGAACTATACTCCAGTTCTACGACTTTAGTGTCAAAACTTAATTTCCGAAGTTTCTTAAAAAATCCCTCATATTCCGATTTTTTCCCGATGTGACACGGGTGTCCCATAAACTTGCCACATTTTCAATTATTTCCTAAATGACCGAAACAGCCAAGCCGAAATAACGGTGAACACTGTTCCAGTATTCTTGCTCATTAAATCAGAGTTCAAAGGGCTTCTAGAGGGGGAGGGGGGTAATGGGAACATTAGACGAGGCTACGCTTTAGGTTTTCTATTTCTGTCCGTCGTCTAGTCAAGTCAGGAGTCGGGCAGGAGCTTTTGAGACAAAGAGAAAGTTCTGGGCAGAGGAGGAGACTTGGAATTAGGATTCTCTTGTAGTCGACGTCTGCATAACTTCGGATCTTGTGTCAGACTTTCATTAAGCACCAACATTATTTAAGAGTCAGAAACATTAGTTGGAAATTTGAATAGACCTAGTCTCGACTTAATGTCCTACATTAGTCGAGTAATAATAAGCTCTCCAACTCACCACGTGACAGCATCAGGCTCAGAGGCTTCATTACTGAGAGCTCAGAGTCGGATTACAGATGTATAGAATACACAGGTATGCTTAGTACAGGTTACTTTTGTTCCTATGCTAATTATTTAAGTTCTAGCTTCGTTCTAAGGCTCAGTTTTTTGTGAAAAAGCCTGTGCAATTTTTACATTTAATTTTATGTATTTGTCCTCGACTGTGTCACCCTGTATTTACCTTGGATTCATTTATTTGAGCCTGGGAGTCGTTTGCTGGAGTGGTAGCCTAGGTTTTGTCTGCTTCTGTCAATTATTTCCCCCTTGCCTCTCATTTAGAGAGGNTGGATTCATTTATTTGAGCCTGGGAGTCGTTTGCTGGAGTGGTAGCCTAGGTTTTGTCTGCTTCTGTCAATTATTTCCCCCTTGCCTCTCATTTAGAGAGGGAGTCCGTTATTAGGAGTGCTCTCCGGTCGCTTGATCTTATTAATTAGTCCCTGTCTCCTTCCCGCATTTCCGTATTAGAGCTTTCTCTTGAGCCCAAGCTCAGGATATCGGATCACATCAGCTTGGATTCATCATAAATCTCTCAGATTTTTTTCCCATACCTCCTTCCTGCGACTGCAGTCAACGAAACTCTTCTTAATAGCACTACAAGGTACTCTCGTCTTCATTCGGCAATTTTAGTTCCTGGTCAATTTCGAAGTTAAGGCTGTCAGAATGGCTTAAATGTAGCCATAATTTTTGTATTTGAATTTTAAGAAAGCTATGCTAGAGTATTGCGGTTTGTTTATAACATGGCGTATGCTTCGAGCTATCGATGTGCCCGAAATACCGGGCTGAATTGACGAGAGCCTGTTGTCTCCATTAGAACTCGCCCCTGGTTACGTGAGTTACCAGGGAGAAAGGCCGCCTTTCACCCTCCGCCTACCTTGGAGGCCTCTTATTAGTTTTTGGTTTCAGCCTTCTCCTGTTTTTTTTTTGTATGTGTGTGTCTCTCCCTTCTTTTGGATTAGAGTTTCCCTTTTGCAAAAGAAGCCTATTTCCTCCTTGGCTTCCGATTTCTAATTTACTTTTTCATTCCCTTTTTGCCTTTGATTCCTTGACTGGCTCTTTTTTCGGCTTCCTCGTCCAACTAGCAGTCCTGCTGTGCTACTCAATATCTTTTCGCAAGTACTATCAGCTATCAGGAGTTGTGTATCCGGTCGTTATGCTCAGGGATGTCTTCATTTTGGGATGGGACATATAACTGCGACATGTGACCGATTTTTGGATATAACAGCTCGAAAATTTCGAAACATTGAAATTTGGCTAAAACCGCAGTCTAGGGCTAATGATCCAGTGTGAAACGTCAGTAAAACCTGCAGCTGGCAGTTTAGTTGGAGCATTCATAGTCCCAAAACTTTGTAGCTTTGGCTCCACTGTAGTGGAAGTCTATATGGTAACCACGACCAATAATTATTTGGATTACTTCTTCGAATTGATGCTTGTCGCAGAGTATAAGACGAAAAGTTTTCTTGTTCTTGGAGTTCCGGTGTGTCGTTACCTCCTGCTGGAACTATTTACTTACAACTTGAGATCTCAGGGCTTCGTGTTGAGTGTTTCAGTGTTTCACAACTTTTTGGAGAGGGAAACAAGGACTTAGAGCGACGACGACTGCAGTCAAGGAAATTACTTTTCTTTGAACTCGATTCAAACATGTTGGATGTCTTAATACTGACGGTATATATGCAGCTATATGCTTCGTGACTATGCAAATAGCACTGCCTCAATTATGTGCTCTAATTGGGGCCTATGAGCTCAATTTACAAGGGAATTATCCATAAAAATTAGATTTACTGCTCATAAAAGAACAGAGGCTAATACAGCAATAAACTTAAGTCACACACCTCCTCTACTGTTAAAGGTGAAGGGGGGATCGAATTACGAATTAATGCTCAGTCCTGTTGCAATTTGCAATGCTTAAATCAAGGCAAAGAGAACGGAGATTCAAGAATTCCAAAGAGTCACGGCTCATTATCAATTGAACTACAGAGACTACTACTTGCCGTCTTCCTTCAATTTTCAATTTCAATCAAGTGAATGGGGCAGTAGTGTGGCTCAATCAATCGACAGGCTTGTAGACGAGTACGTACGCGAGGTTCTTAACTCGTAAATTGTGCTCAATTGAAATTGAAAGCATGACAGATTGCACAAGGCAGAGGTAGTGCACGGCTACGCTCCCTCCCTCCTAATCACACTTTGATTTCAGCGTGGAATGGAAATCAAATGGAAATTGAAAGTGAATTTCTGCAGTTCCCTTCATGATGACTCGTGTTCGACTGAATGACAACAAATCCTGTACAACACAGTTGATTACAGGCAATAAGACTTGTAACTTCCAATTTAAGCCTAATCCAATGGCTTCTGCTCTGTTCATTGTTCATGGATTAGGCTAAGGCAGGCTGTAGTAATCATTGGAATCGGAACAAGGGGGCAGCCCTTAGAGCTTATCCCGGTTATAAAATGGCGTATTTTGAGCTTTATTTTTGGCTGATTTAAATCTAGCAGCACTTAACCTGGGATAAACTGAATTTGAGACACTGTATTTGCCAAATTATGAATAGAATCACATGTGCTTGAAATACTGCTACTCAACTTAACATAATGTAGTAAAAAACATGGAAGCGCATGCATAAATAGAAGCACAATGTACCTTTATTGGAAAAATGCGTTAATGTTTAACGGATCCGATCTGAACCCAGCCCAGTTCGCTTGCCTTCTTCTAATAATTGCAGTAATAATGGACGAAAGATGAATTGTTCGAGGTTTAGGATTCGAAAATGACCCATACTTGTGTGGATTTAAACAACAAAAGCCCCTGTTTCCCTGTCTCGCATGGTAGCCAGTAGTTTATTTAATGAACTCCTGAGGATTAAGTGTTTGTGGGTGTTGGGCTCTTCATAGATTGGAATTAGTGGGCAATGGACGATTAGATTCCCGTAAGGGTAAATCCCAAGCCTGATGCTGGGTAGGGTTCTGATTTTTGCTTCTCGTCCGCTGGCCTACAGAAGGATGGGAGTCAATAAAAGGTCTCTGGGTTTTTGGTCAATGGGTCCTCTTTGAGGCGAAGGGAAGAAGAGGTGCTCATTGGAATAATGGAGAGTTTCTTCATGGGCCTCATGATGAGCCTCAATTGTTCATGGATTAGTCAAGTGTCATAAATCGTTAGGTCTTCTATTCTCTGCTCACTCGGAAGAAACTCTCTCTTTCGAGACAACAAGGGAGATCGGAGTCAATTCCTTGGAGGGTCCAGCCAAAGACGTTTTTTAGTGTTAGGCTTTACTGGACCTACCGGAGAGGTATAGACCGCTACAGTAAACGATATGGCGACATTGAAGCTGCTCTTGACACTAATGCACTCTGTAGCTTGAAATTAGGACGCGTTTATTAAAAGATTTCTTTTTGAGGTGCGTCTCATCTTCATACAATTGTCACTCTTCAGATATTTTTCAAGTCAAGATGTAACACTGTTCAATTTTTCAATCTTCAATCAAGGAAATATGTGCCATTGTAAAGATTTTCTTAGTATTTCTGGCTTGGGTCATCGTTGCTATCGTTATTCAGAAATATATGCTAGGCTTTTCGATGCATTAGCTGCACCGTTGACCGTGAGACTTTTATGCAATGCAAAATTTTTAATGTGGCACTAACACCAGATTTTGCCATTGTAAAGATTTTCTTGGTATTTCTGGCTTGGGTCATCGTTGCTATCGTTATTCAGAAAAATATGCTTGGTTTTTCGATGCATTAGCTGCACCGTTGACCGTGAGACTTTTATGCAATGCAAAAATTTTAATGTGGCACTAACACCAGATTATATGGACTGTAAGAGCACTGAAGCATTCTGGCATGAAATTAATGTTCGATTCGAAAGTACTTACAATTTACATTACTATCTATTTAATGGGTTTTTTGCTTTGGGCTACAAGCCTTAAAATCTAAACTTTGCCTGGAGTCTATCTGTCGTAAAATGGGAGGTGTTAGTTCTCGCCGTCATGCCTTACTGGTCATAGTATGCTCTATGGTTCTACGCTGAATTATACTTGACGAGAGAGGTCATCATAAGAGATTCGAGTAATGGATAAGTCTCTTCACAAAAGCAGCCCTGATCATCTCGAAAATGCTAATAAAAAGGGTTATTGAGTGGGCCGTTTTGAAGCCTTCGTTGTGCCCAAGTGTGGCTCTGCTGATTCTGACCAGTCATGTACGCACATACTTGTCAAAGTTCAAGATTTTAATGCATAGTACTTTTCGGGCTGAAGTTTGACCACTGCATGATGTTAACATAGAGCAGCATGCACCCTTGCCAAACCGAAATTAGACCTTACGCTACCATAAGAAATAATGACTATGCAATTGGAGTCGAGGATCGAAGGCTACTCCGAACAAATGAAATTCTAAACCTAATAATTGTAATCAATGAAAAAGTAAATCTCTCAAAGCAGATGCTTTGTTCCTTAACCCAAGGCCTATTTCATGTTAGAATTGCAATTCTTAATTATGAATCTCTTTCGTTGTTCGTCATTCCGCTAATTCTGTATTTGTTTCCTCAAAAAGTGCTGACTGGGCTTATGACGGCCGGCGGTCCTTTTCTCATTTCATTAGTGCTAAACTAGCAACTGAGTCAAGGCAATATTGAAAATTGGGATTTGAAATCGAAAATAAATTGAAGTCATGCTCATTACGGACGGCAATCTTCGAATTTAAATCATCTTCTCGATTATTATCAGCGAACGGTAACGGATTTTAGTATTGGGTAATATTACTGCGTACAAGGTGGACCTGATTTTCATGTGTGGGAACTTGTAAGTTGATTCTGAAGTCTCGCTGGGCCCTTTGCTTTGAGTAGCTCCCACCAAGAATCAAGCATTGTTGTAGCCTTATTATCATTATTGGCCAGTGGAATGGAAAAAAGCGTGTTAGGCAGCGTTCTGAGTTAGTGTTGGGTCCAGAAATTGTTTGTAGAAACCCTTGGTTTTCCGTACTATATTCCAGTATATTCTTATACACCTACCAAAGTTTCCGTTTTACTCGTTTACTGTCCGTCCCTATTATTTTTTGTGCTTCTCTTCCCACTTCTGTGTGCACTTTGCACTTCTTGGGCTCAAGAGCCTCAGAGCTCTCTTGTCCAGACACTCAAGTCACTCCTTCCGCCTCCAGGGCCCAAGACTTGCATTCATGCATCCCATATCCCGTCCGCATTTTTTATTTCCCTGGGCTAGCTTCTATAGCTTATGCTATGCTGCCTGGACTGGATAGAGATTTCTCGGGGTTCTTGAGTGGCCCAAGTTAAGAAAAGAGGCCCTTGGAGATTCTTTTCAAAGCATTCACGTGGCTGAAGCAAAAATTTACGCATTTTCCAAGGCTGAGCGTTGATTCAGAGGTTATTTTTGCAAGTCGAAGGAGTTGTTAAGCTTAATTAAGGCGAACGAAACAAAACGGTGACTCCCGATGCACGTTGGCATTACCGAACACTTTAATATTTCCGTTACCAGCTGCGAACACACTAAATTTCGAGCATTGAATCCGTCACCGATTCGCCCAACGGACAGCCCATACATTGAGGAATACTGTATCATTTTCTGACCCATACCTCAATTAGTATAACCATGATAACCCCAGCCTCCTGCGTTAACTTGAAACCGGTAATTTGGCCATTGCTTGTACCCTGGAAGAGGTCCCTTCAAAATGAAATGCTCACTTTACTTTGGTTTTTGGGGTTTTAAGCCGGAACCAAGGCTGTATTTAAGGGATTTCAGAAGGAACC